>JAROYE020000003.1:523831-546472 GCA_029619315.2 Dynastes maya
TAATAACTAGCTGGACCCCCGAATTTTGAAAATTCGGGAGTTTGTTTAACGCAGTTGAAACCAACTCGGGCAATTGCATCCCCAATCCGGCAATGGTATCCCCACTCCAGCAATAGCACTCCCATCCCGGCAATATTACTTAAAAAATGCGGAGAAACTTAAATAACGTCTTCTATAATTATTATTCCAACTTCGCCATAGGCTATCCAACCCTGCAAAGCGAGAAAAAACAAAAAATTACATCAAATACTTTCTCCTATCGATGCGTACTTATGAGCGACCCTCGTATATTCACATGTTCATTTTCAACATGACACTTGTCAAGATGACGTTTCGGGAGACGCGTTTAAACAGCTCTTCGAATTGAGCGTAATTAAAGATGTTTTTCGATTAAATACGTATTAATGTAGTGAAGCTCGACAATTCATTTAGATGAGCAAAGTTAAAGTTTAGTAACATTATTCTTGTAGCGTGTAAAAGTTCGTCTTCCATATATCTTTCAATAGAGTATAGCATACAAACGTCTAAAGTGACGTTTCAGCGTTTGACATTTTACGCAATTGCGCGTATATACCGGGCTGGGACAAAAGTAGATAAGTACGAAAAATTAGATGGTCTGTATTATTGAATCTAGCGTGAATATTTTTGTCGTATGCCTATAGGCTTTATCGAGAAAATCCTAAGTTATGGTTTTGTCGTTATATTTTCCTCATAGATAAATTAGAAGAGATATTTTTATTGCATAAAAAAGAGACTAATTTGTTTAGGATTTACAAATAATAGAAATATCTCCATCTTTTTTTGATTATAATCACCTAACGTAAATAACGAAATTTGATTTTTATGTGTATTCCTAAAATAAAGTACCATCTGTTCAGAAAGCCTTGAACTAACCATTAACTATTCATGTTTTATAAATATATAATAGAAATTTGAAAATCAATAGAGTTTACTGGACTATAATATTCTTCACGTCGTTGATCTTCTAATCGATTGTAAAAGACCAATCGTTAATTTTTTCAATATTCTATGCCACCTCTATGTTTATATTTCTTACGACATTTTTGAATTCAACGGTTTCGCATTCCACCAACTCCAGCAAACTGTTTAGATATGACTCGAAGAGATACCTGCAGCAGTTTACCCACCCCAGCAAATTCCTTTAGTCTATACCCGTAGGAATATCGCCTTGCAGTTCACCCACCCAGCAAGTTTCTAGGTCGAGCTACAGTATACACCCCAGCAAATTTAGCATGAAAACCCAAACCTCAATGTAAGTAGTAAGGAACAGTTATCGAGGTTCTATACGCATAGAGATACTGCGTTTACCTATGCCCAGCAATATTTTATTTTCATTCGGTTGTATGAACTATTTTCTGTAAGGGTGTGGTTAAAACTACCTTTGGACTTTTTTGCAGGTCAACGTTATCTGTCGTTGGTAGAACCAGTAGAACCGGGTTTTAATTGGCGTTGAACATGAGGAATCTGAATGTGATACACGTATAAATAATATACAAACATATAAAAATACTATAGATATAAGTGTACATCTTTCTTTTACATTAACATGTTTAAAATTTATAAAGCATTGAAATTCTAACGTCTACGTTGAGTATTTTATATAGGACATAATCTGGCTGTTCTGTTTTCAATATATGTATATAGGGGTATTTTAGTCGCATCTAAAGATAACAATTTAAAAGTGAATAAATATTTGAATTTTAAGCTAATTATCTGTCAAGTTTTATATACCTCTGAGTGTAAGCATTTTCTAGTTAAAATTTTCTCTTAGTTTAATTTAAATATTTCAAGTGAAATAAATGCTCGCTTTTTAATATCTTCATTACGCACTTAAAATGAAAGAGCATGTTTACGTACGTTTTTTATTGGTTAGACGAATATCTATGGAAAATATGTGTTTGTCTAATTTTCAGCCTTTAATTTGAAAGAACTAAATCTAAAATCTATCTAAAATATATGTGTTCGTAGTAATTCAATGTGAAACGTCTATTATATCCTAGCGTTCCCTAATACCTACATATTTTTTCTGGTCTTCCGATAACGTTCTTGTGCATTCTGTCTACGATACGTTCTTTATAGTATCATGTTTACAACGATCTTTCTCGTTGAAGGAAAACTCCTGCAAATTTACAAAAAATAAACGTTATTTTGTTAAACAGAAATCTTTCCCAATACCTACTTGCGCTCATATCAGTTTCCCTATCGCGGTATCCACCATTGCTTATCGACGGTGCGCTCGTGGGATGCTTATACTCTTAGCAAGAGAAATATCACTCAAAAAATTGTTTCAAGCGTGGTCTTACCTTTTCAGGCACAACTAAAGAACGGAAAAACATTTTAAAAAATCTCTTTAATCAAATACTCATCGCATAAGGATGACATTTATCTAAGCAAAAGAAATAGCATTCAAAAAATTCACGGATACTTCTTTTTGTATCATTTAGTAAGTTATTTATCGTATCCTAATATAATTGAAGTTATTAGCGCTCGTATACAGGCATACAATTCTCTTTTATTTAATTGATGTTCATATATTTCTTAACGTTATTATATCTGCTCCGATTACTTCTCGGCCAACATCTTTAATATCAGAAATATATTGAATAATGCATCGACCGATCACTTTTCACACTCACCAGATATATTTGTAAATAGATAAAAAATTAACAGAATTTATAACTTTTCGGAATATTTGAAAAGAAGGATGGAGATCTATTTTCTCTGATTTGTTCGATTTAAAAAAGGTTATAAAGTATTTTACGATCGATCATAATCATATTATCCGATTAGAAATTATTTTTTTCTCGTTAAATGTACATTTTATTAACGTGCATTTTTTTTCGGAAAATTTATCGATTGTTTCCGTTATAGAAAAATCTAGTTTAAAACGTTTTGCTAAATTAATCTCAAACCTAAGTCTTAAAGTCGCTAAGCAAATAGATTAATCATCTATATATACACCTTAAGGGCGAAGCATTTTCTAGTGATCTCGTTTAAGAAAGAACTTTGGTAATTAAGGTACAATGATCTATATATGTATTATGTTCCTATTGCACCATACGTAGGTACTACGTACTCCTCAAGTATTTCTGATAAAAGAAACCATTTCTTTCGCTGTGTCTATTCATCATCGATAAACTCGAAATAGAAATTATCCTCAACGTAGTAGTTTTCTTCGAGACCCAAACAAAGAACAATCGCCGAGGGAAAGGATCCTTCTTCGAATTGTATGCCTGCGATAATCTATCTCGATCGAGGTTCAATCCTAAACAGAAATATTAAATAGATAACTTATTACACCTAACCTACAACTAATAGAATGTAATCTTGGTTTGTAAAATTTCTTTTATTCGATACTTTCACTTTATCGTGATCACTGGAAGATTAAATCAATCATGCGATAATAACTTCGATAATAAAACCAAATTCAATTTACTTTTTTATGCATTCTGGATTCTAATTTCGATAAAAGGCCTTATCGAACAAACACTTTATGGCATTTAAGGATGATTGATATTTATCAAATCAAAAGAGATATCATTCGCAATAATTCATCAACTTATTTATTGTTATCGTAATGTATTAAAAGTTATGAGTTGCTCGTTATTACGGCACAAACTCCTTTTTATTTAATTAATGTGGTATATTTAACGTTAATATATCTGTTCTGTTTTCCTTTTTTGCCAACACCTTTAATACATTTAAAAAAAATATATGGAATTAATGCATCGATCGATCACTTTTCACACTCTACTATGTATATTTGTAAATAAATAAAAAACAATCATGTTTTTAACTTTCAGGATATTTGAAAGAAGCGATGAGCCCATCTATTTTCCATTTAAAAAAAGAAGCAAGACATAATACAACATAAAATCGATCATTATTATATGTTTCTGAAACTCTCTATAACCTGAAAACTGAATCGACAATAAATTTTTCCCTAAGAACAGGTTAATGTTATAGACATCTAAGGCTAAAGCATTTTCTAGTTTGATCTCGTTTAAGAAAGAAAACTTTTTAATTAACGGTACCCTGATCTATAAATGTATTGTGTTACGATTGCCACCATTAAGGAGGTACTAGTACTCCTCAGATTTCTTATAAAAGAAACCATTCTTGCGCTGTCTATTCACCATCGATAAACTCGAATAGAAATTATTCTCAATGGTAGAATTTTTCTTCGACATGGAAAGAAAAAACATCACGAGGAGATAGGATCCTTCTTCGAATTGTATGCCTGCGATAATCTATCTCGATCGAGGTTTCAATCTAAACAGGAAATAATTAAATAGATACTTAATACACCCAACCTACAATAATAGAATGTAATCTTAGTTTGTTAAAATTTCGTTTATCGATACTTTCCTTTATCGTGATCACATTGACAGATTAAGTCAATCATGCGATAATAATTTCGATAATAAGCAATTCATTTTACTTTTTTTATGCAATTTCGATTCTAATTTGATAAAAGAGCCTTATCGAAGAACAAACCACTTATTGCATAAGGATGATATTTATCAAATCAAAAAGATGAGATCATTTCAAATATTCAATAACTTATGTATTGTATCGTAATGTATTAAAGTTAGAGTGCTCGTATACAGGAACGAACTCGTTTTTATTTAATTAATGTTCGTTATATTTTAACCTTATTATCATCTGTCCGTTTATTTTTGTGCCAAATCTTAATATAAAAAAATATTGAATAAGCACTCGATCGATCACTTTTCGCACTCACTCGTATATTTGAAAATAATAAAAAACAAATCATGATGGATTTTTAAATTTCAGGATATTTGAAAAGAAGGATGAACAGGTTGTAAAATTCTTTATTCGATTACTTTCCCTTTATCGTGATCACTGACACCCCCCCCCCTTCTCCCCCCCCCCCTCCCCCCCCCCCCCCTCCCCCCCCCCCCCCCCCCCCCCCCCCCCCCTCCCCCCCCCCCCCCCCCCCGATTCAAAATCAAACATGCGATAATAATTCGATAATAAAAACAATTCAATTTACTTTTTTTATGCATTGGATTCTAATTTCGACAAAGGCCTATATCGAAGCAACACTTATTGCATAAGGATGATATTTCCAAATTCAAAAGGAAATATCATTCAATAAGTCACCAAAGCTATTTATTGTATCGGTAAGGTAAGTTTGAGTGCTCGTATACAGGCACGACTCGTTTTTATTTAATTAATGTTCGTATATTTTTAACCTTATTATATCTGTTCCATTTATTTTTGTGCCAACATCTTTAATATAAAAAATATATAGAATAATGCATCGATCGATCACTTTTCGCACTCACTCGTATATTTGTAAATAAATAAAAAATCAATCATGATTTTTAAATTTTCAGGATATTTGAAAAGAAGGGATGACAGGTTTGTAAAATTTCTTTTATTCGATACTTTCCCTTTATCGGATCACGACAGATTAAATCAAACATGCGATAATATTTGATAAAAACGATTCAATTTACTTTTGTTCCTAAATCGTACTGTTATTTTGATTAACAAGTATTTTTTTCTAAAAACTGCTCCCATTTATCTTCATCCGAATTAGATTGACACATTGAGTGTGGGAACGCTCTGCCTACTGCGAATAAACATTTCCATTCTTCTTCAGTATTTAATTACTATAAAGACTTTTTATTCCTAATCCTTACCGAAATAAACTGTAAATACTACAGCTACTCGTCTACGGTTCTATTCATCCCCAAAAATGTAATGTGTCGAACGATTAAATCTATGTATATTATTAAGATTACTTTTCCAACGTAAAGGAAACTCCTGCTCGAAACTCAAGGCTAAAGGAAAAATCTACAACGAAAGCTTAAATACTGTATCGTAACAGTCTAACCTGTGATACCTTCGTATATTTGACATTACATTCCTAACGTAGCTCAAACGTAGGCTATCGGCAAACATCTTAGGTTAGGGATAATATTCAGAACGTCATAACGATATATAAAGATTATGTGCTGTCATTATAATTATTGTTGCATCTGATTACTCTTGGATGTGTGCCTCCGATTTATATTCGGTTGCCAGTAACGGTTCAAAATCGTATAAACCGCCTGGAGTCTATCAGCGTTCCGTAATCATATTATACATCAAGGAAAACTTTCAACAAATTATAACGTTATAAGTTGACCTTGTTTTCGTCGGAATTCCTACGTTCGACACGTGACAGCAGTAAGTTCGAGTGATACGTAAATATGTTGTATAGCGGTCGACAGAGATCTTGGATCCATGTCTGTAATGAAATCAAAAATCATTATATATTCTATTGATGTGCTAAATTCTAATTTTTTTTTTAAGGGGGGAAACGAGGAACGCGCTTGGAATCATTTATTTCTAACCACCTAAATATATTTCCGTCTTAATTATGAAGCATATTTTCATTTCGTAGACTCGTTACTACTCGGATCCTTCGAATAGATATACATTCTATTCCTTTGGCTCCGAATGCTAGTTCTTACAGAGGACGCTTCTCGAATACGTCCTTTATTCGATGTCATCGAGATTAACGGACGAAAACGTAAGTTGTAACGCGTATTCTTTTGCAAGTTCTACATATGAAATTAATTTGACGTTA
This sequence comes from Dynastes maya, assembly GCA_029619315.2. NCBI lineage: Eukaryota > Metazoa > Arthropoda > Insecta > Coleoptera > Scarabaeidae > Dynastes > Dynastes maya. The sequence goes on from JAROYE020000003.1 coordinate 530,457, forward strand.
GACGCAAATTCGCTATTTATCGTTCGTATTGATTCTAATCTATTCTTCTTCGCCGGATTTCATCTAAAATCGTAAGAATAGCGTTATTTTAAAAGCAAATTGATCGGATGGGTATCGTTTTACCTTTGCGAGACGTTTAATTGACGGGAAAATTTTCTACCGCGTGTCGGATTGCTTTTTCCAAAAACGACGTTCGTCGTTACCCCCCTGTCCCCCTTCAAGACGCGTTATTCTTCTCAAATAAACGGGTCTCGTATTCTTTTTAGTCCGCTGCAACCGTAAAAACTAATAAAAATTACTTCGATATAGCGGCGTCTTTAGTGGAACGCGCATTTGAATAAACGTCAGATGGGATCGTAAAAAAGTATAAATTTTATATAATCGATGGCTACCTCCTCCTTCGCTCCCGCCCCTCCCCCCCCCTCCCCCCCCCCCCCCTTCCTTCTCCTTCCTTCCCCCTCCCCCCGCTTCCCCCCCTTTCCTTCCCCCCCCCCCCTTCTTTTTCCCCCCCTCCCCTTTCCCCCCCCCCCCCCCCCCCCCTTCTCCCTCTCCCTCCCCTCCTCCCCCTTCTTTTTTCTCCCCCCCCCCCCCCCTCCCCTTCCCCCTTTCCCCCCTACCCCTCCCCTTTTGCTTGTCTTATATATTGAAAAATACGTACCGTTGCGTTTCGTAGACGCCATCGTTCGGTTTCCACTTGGAAAATAACTGCAAATAGTAGCGGAAAAAATAGAAAAAAACGGAAAAAAAAAAAAGCGGGACCGCCGTAGACGGGACGCGAACGCAGCGCTTATGGGATTTTTGGTCGTGTACGAACGTCAAATCGTTCGGCTAATTGACCTAATATTATACGAACGATTAATAACGGTATATAAGCTCGACGTTATTTTCCCGATATTAAAGGTAAAAATTTCAAATTTAAAGAGAAAATTCCTTCGATACGCTAAATTAACATCGTAGCGACTGTCGAAACGTGCTCGTTTCGTCGCCGCGAACGCGAAAAAATACCCTTTTCGTCGTCGAATCGTTAGCAAAATTTGACGTTTCGTTGTACACGCTGACGTTTAGGACGGCGCATCAATTTCGATTATCCGGCTACACGTCAATTTTCGCACTTGGAAAACGCGACGTAGCTCGATCGACGGGACGCCCGTTCGAACGCCGCTAAACCGTTCCTAGGGGGCCTAATTCGAAAAATCAGGCCAGCTAATTCCAAAAGCTCGAAACGTACGTCTCGATGTCCGATCGCGTTTCGTATCGACGCGAAACGTCTAGATAGCGGTTAGTTATCTCCTACTTTGACGATATCGGGTATGCGCCGTCACTCTTTTAACCTTACGCGCGTACAATAGTACGACTGAAAGAGGTTTGTCAGTTTTTAGTATGTAAAATAGCTGGACCCCCGTTTTTGGGGAAAATTCGGGAGTTTTTGTTAACGCATTTTTGAAACCAACTCCAGCCAATGGTCCCCCCCACCCCGGGCAATTGCACCCCCCCTCCAGCAATTGCAAACCCCACCCCCCAGAAATTTTAAGCACTCCCATCCTGGAATATTATTTTAAAAAAATGCGGAAAAACTTAAAAAACGTCATTTTAAATTTATTATTCCAATTTCCCCCCATAGGCTCCCCAAACCCCCGGGCAAAGCGAGAAAAAAAAAAAAAAATTAAATAAAAAATCCCTTTTCTTCCTACCCCGATTTGCTTTACTTTTTGGCGACCCCCGTATATCACATTTTCTTTTTTAAAAATTTCCCCAATTTTGGGAAAGATGATTTCCCCAGGAGGGACGTTTAATCATTGTTCAAAATTAAGCGAAATTTAAAAGGATGTTTTTCGTTTAAAATCCCGTATTAATGTAGGGGAAGTTTTGACAATTTTCAATAGAGTAAGATCCCAAACGTCTAAAGTACTTTTTAAAGGTTTGACTTTTTCCCAATTGCGCGTTATACCGGGATCGGCCCCAAAAGTAAAAGTACGAAAAATTAGAGGCCCGGGATTATTGAATTTCCCCGTGATATTTTTTGTGTTTTTTATCCCTTAGGCTTTTTCGGGGAAAAATCCCTTTATTTTAATTTTTTTTGGCGTTATTTTTTCCCTCATCGAAAAAAATTAGAAGAAATTTTTTTATTGCTTTTAAAAAATGAGACTAATTTTTTTAGGATGCATTTGCGATTGTTTATTTTCATATTTTGGGTTTTTTTACCCAAAGGGATTTACAAAAAATTAAGAAATATCTCCATTTTTTTTTTTTTTTTTTTATAATCACCTAACGTAAAAAACCCCAAATTTTGGATTTTTATACAAAAAAGAAATCCCTTTTAAAGTTGTAAAATTTTTCCCTTTAAAACTCGTTTTATCAATTTAATCTGTTGAGAAAAAAATTTAATCTTTAGCAATTTTAAAAAGGGGGAAATTATACCCTGAAAATAATGAAACCCGTGGGTTTTCCTAAAATGGGGGGGGAAAATTACCATTGGTTCAAAAAAGCCATAAATTAACATTCATTTTTTTAAAATTTTTATATGAAATTTGTAAATCAATAGAGTTTTATTTGTCTATAAAAATTCTTCACTTTATTGATTTCTAATCGATTTTAAAAAACCAATCTTTAAATTTTTTTCCCAATATTTTTTATGCCCCCTCTATCTTTATATTTTTCCCGACATTTTTTAAAATTCCCCGGCCGCATTCCCCCCCAACTAAAGCAAACGTCAGAATGGCTCAAAGGGATACCAGCTGCATTTTTACCCACCCCCAAATTTTTTTTTTGTTTATACCCTTTAGGAAATCCCCCCTGCATTTTAAACCACCCCAGCAAGTTTTTGGGTTTTTCCTGACTACAGTATTTTCCCACCCCAGCAAATTTAAAATGAAAACCCAAACCTCAAGAAAAAGTTTTAAGGAACAGTTATCGAGTTTAAAAGCTTTAGAGATACTGCAGTTTCCCCATCCCAGTTATATTTAAATTTCTTTCCCGGTTTTATGAACTTTTTCCCCCGGTAAGGGTTGTGGGTTTAAACCACCCAAAGGATTTTTAAAAAAAAAGGTTAAAAAAACCCAATTGGGTGCTTTTGTCCTTTTTTAAACGCTTTGGATGATTCCAAAACCCTTTTTTCCTTTTTTCGTAATAATGAAAATAATCCCGGAAAAATAGAAAGAAAAAAAAAAAAAAAAAAAACCGATGCCGGGGTCGGGCGCGAACTCGAACGTTTTGGGCGATTCGGGCCCGTTTTCCGACAAAAATCCATTTCGGCTTTTTAAGTTACTTTTTTATATTTGGGAAAAAAAATAAGGGTTTACATGGTTAATTCACATTACGGTCACGACGCGTTTTTTCAAAACGCGCTCTCCCAATAAGAGAACTCGCCCCTTTTTTCCAATTTAATGATAAAAAGGGAAAGTGCACTAAAAGGAAGATTTTTAATGTTTGGGAAAAACTGATTTTAAACATTTTATTTCCTTTCACAAATTTTTCGAAAAGCAAATATTGTCTTTTCAAACGTAAGTTTTTTTCCCCCACCGGGCCGTGATAATTTGATCTTTTTTTGGTTTTGGGGTATGTGCCTTTTAAAAATTGGGGCATTTTTGCATTAAAAACCCTAATTTACGTAACGGTTTAAAATTTTTTGAACGTAAGTTGACAGCCCCCAAACTCGATACAGAAATGTATGCCATTTTTCCATATTGAAAATTTCGTAAAGTACATCGATATATTGCACCCAATTTAAAATTATGGCAATTTTAGAGGGAACCCGCGATGGTAAAATCGGTTTTATTTCTTCGAAAAAAGTAAGGAACTTGAATCGCAAATTTTTGGGGCAATGTTTTTTCCACAAATTTAAACGCAATTGAAATGGGGGTTTTTCTACCGGGGAACAAGAGAGATTTTTTTTTAGAGGCCTTTTTTCGAAGGCCCCAAACGGAACAAAAGTGAGTAGGGGGAAAATACTTTTAGTATTTCGTTTTAAGAAAAATTTTTTTGCTGGTTTTTCTTGTGAAAAAATTCCCCCTATGAAAAACCGGGAATGGGGGATTTTTTACAGAATCTTTGAAAAATCTTCATGGAACAAAAAGAAAGGGGAAAAAAATTCACGCGATACGGGTCGGTTTTAACAGGGGGATTTTTGATTGAATTTTTTTTTGTATAAATTTCCCCGTGAAGTTTTTATATTGTTATATAGCACCGCGCGTAAAGCAGGGGAAACAAAAATTTCCCCGTTAAAAAACGTAGAGTTTCTGTTGTCCCAAAGGGCTTTTACCTTTAGTTTTGGAAATAAAAAAATAAAATATGTCGTAGCGGATTTGGCCTACGTAGAAGAGTTTAGAAAAATTAAATTCCCCTTTTGAAATTTGAAAAACCAAATCGATAAAAAACCCAACTAATTTGTTTTTTTCGAAAATTTATATAGAGAAGAATTAAAAAATGTATCAATTTTGGGGGAAAAAATTTTCCCAGAAATTTGAAAAAACCTTTTTTTTCTTTTTTTTTTTTCTTTTACTTTTTTTTTTTTTCCCCTTCCCCCCAATTTCCCCCCCAATTTTTTTTTAACAATACCCCCAATTTTTAAAAAATAAATAAAAAAAATGTTTTTTGTATTAATATATAAATTAAATTTTTTAAATTTAAAAAACCTCGTTTTTTTATTTAAATTTTTTTACTATGGGTTGAATTTTTCATAGTTTGAACATTGCAAAATTGTAGCATCCTATTTATAATCCCTACAAAAATAGCTGAAGTTTCGATATTTTACAATTTTTCACCCCAAAACCCATAAGACTTCATGATTCGCCAATATTTTTGAGGGGCATTTGGGGTGGGGGGTTTTTTTTTTTTGCCCTTTCTTTTTGGGGGTTTTTTTTTAAATAAAACTAAACTTCAAAAAAGTATATAAATAAAAATTGCTTCACGCTACATCAAAACCCCCCATTTTGTTTTAGGGTTTGACATCACATCTGTGTTCCCTTCCCCTCTTTTACATTTTGGTATAAATGTTTTTTTTTCCCACTGTGTTTACGTCACAGAAAGTATCGCCAAATTAAAGTCTCTAACACAAAACTAATATGGGGCTAAAACCGTTTTATAAATATATACCGGGTTTTTTCAACGTTTAGATTTTTTTTTTTTAAATTGCTTTTTAAAATCCCCCCCTTAGGGGATGGGGCTTTTTTTAAGTACAAACCCAAAATTCCCTTTTTAAAATACATTTTGCGCTTTAAAACAGTGTTTTGGGCAGATAGAGATATTTATCTTTTACGCATTTTCCGTCAAAAACATATCAACATAAATTATGATAAGCGCCATTAGTACTTAATTCAAATTTGATACTTTTAAAAATACCCGGTAGGAAACCCTTTTTCTTTTTATTGGCAACATTCCTTTTAAAAATCCCTTTGTAAACATCAACTACTTTGTCAGAAAAACAATGCAAACGTCTTTCATCAAAACTTTTCAGAATTTTGGGTGACGTTAAAACCCCCCAAATTTTAAACTAAGGGTTTCCGGCAGATGTTTTTTTAAAACGTTTTTTTTTGAATATCTAAAATTTTTTTTTCAATTCCATCGATTTCAAGATGATTATTTTTTTAAAATCATTTCAAGTATCGCCTCTGTTCCCTATCCCGGGAAATATTTAATCGTATTGAATGGAAATGATAAAATCTAAAATTAAATTTATAAAATTTTTATTGTGTTCCCCTTTTTTAACTTCATTTCGGATTTTCAGAACGAAAAATATTTTAATTTTCTTTAAAAAACATTTTGGAAAGTTTTTAAATTTTATGATTTTTATAAAAATGTTTCTATTTAGTGATTTTTCCCAAATTGTTTTTGTGAAGATATCTTAAGGGTTTTTTTTTTTTAGTTTTATAAGAAAACAGAAGGAAACCCTTTTTATCCCGGGAATAATTGCAAAAGTAGTAATTTAATGCAACCAAACCCCAAAGGTTTTTCCCCCGAATCAAATTTAAATTTTGATAACAAACAATTTTGGGGTTTTAAAGGTTCCGTATTATAATAAATTCAAAAAGGGAAAAAAACAAAAATTTCATTTTTACATATATACTATTTGATTTAACGAAAGAAAAAAACCTTATTTTTTTTTTTCAAAAATGACACCCTGTTATGTTAAAGGGTTTAAAAGGGGCCCGTTTTTGGGTTTTTTTTCGATATTTTTTCGAATAAAATATTAAAAATAAGTGGGTTTTTTCGCGAAAAAGTCAATTTTTCATTAAGATGAGGGTTGCAAATTTAGATGAGCACTGCCCTTTAAAAAGAGCAAAAGGGGATTAACATTTTTTCTTGTTGCGTGTAAATTCGTCCTCCCCGTCTGTTTAAGTAAAGCCTACAAACTTCCCAACGGACAGAATTTAAAATTTTAAAATTTTTTTAAGGAACTTCCCACTGTCAAAGTTATTGACGTTTAATTTCAAAAGGAATTTTTTTAAACCGGATAACCCCTTATGGGTTTGGGTAAAACCCTACATTGTATCTTACCAAATTTCTTTTATTAAAAAGTGCCTACAAAAGCCCCCTTTTTATTTTTCCCCAAGTCCAAATTTTCCCTCCCATTATTAGATAGTATAAATTTGGTTTTTAATTTAGTTTGCAGCATTTAATTATAATTTTTAGTTGGGGTTTTTAAATTTTAAAAAAGCAAAACCCCTCAAACCAAAAAATAAAGAATTTACATTTAAATTTACTTTTCAAAGTTACCCAAGATTTCCCAATTTTATCATGCAATATAGGCTTACAAAGCAAACGCCTTTTTTAAAAGCCTAAAATTTTTTTTAAAAAATATCATAAAAATTAAAGGGAAATTTAACCCAAATTTGGGAAATATAACCAAAAAGCGACAATTTATAGATAAAACGTACTAACCGGGATCGTTTAACGGGTTTTTTCATTTTTTCTATTTGTAAGCAGGGAGTTCAAAAAAAACCTATATTTTTTTTCATGGGCCCCTCGTAAAGGGGTTTTTGTAAACCCAAAAAGATTTGTATGATTGTTGGCAAAAAGAAAAAAAAGCTTTGCGGGTAATAAAATTTAAAATGCCCTTCGAAAAATTTAAAAAAATTAAAAAAAAACAAATTTAGAAGGACAAAATTTTCCCACCCCAAAAAAAATATTTTCTTTAAATTTAAAAATATATTTTTAGTTTAAAATGCCGTAACTTTCCCCCATTTTAAAATGAAAGTTTAAAAATTCCCCGGGTCCCTTTTTAAATTTTCACTAATCATTGCTACCAATCTAAATGTTTGCGTTCCCTAAATTTTCTTAATTTAGTTTTTTAAAACCAAAATTATCAAACTTTTGTATTTAAATTTAAATTTAAAAAATCCAAAAGACAGCGGGGAATTTGTGCATGTTTTTAAAAAAAGAAAAAACCCTTTTTTTTTTTTAAAATTGGCGTTTTTTTTTTTTTTATAAAATTCAAATTTTTACTCGAATTATTGTTTTTTGAAAAAATTTTCTTTTATGTAATGAACAAAATTTTTAATTTTTCATTTTAAATTTTTTTATATTCATTAGAAAAAAACCCCATATTTTATACAGAAAAATTTTCCCTTGGGAAAATTTTTAAAAACTTTTTAAACCCTTTAAAATTTTTTGGTTTTATTTTTATTTTAAAATTTATTACCTTTTCCTTTAGGGGAAAACATTTTTTTTTTTAATTTAGAAAGAAAATATGGTACCCCGAACACAATTAAATACCTGAAAATAAGAAAAGGGGAAAAGGTTAATTTTTTTTATACAGAAATTTCATTTTAAACGTATGTATTTTGAAAAAAATGTTAATTTTTTATTTACCCAAAAAAAAAAATATCATTTTTTTTACATTTTTCCTTTTAAAAAAATATCAGCATATAAACAAATTTTTCTTTTTTTAAGGGTTTGGATGGAAAAATAATATAGAAAAAGAAAATTTTCGGGGGGGGTTTTACATTTTTTTCTATATCGTAAAAGGAATTGTAGTTTTGAGGAAAAAAGGTTGATTTTTTTTCCCTTCCTCTTTTCAAGTATTATGGGGTATATATATAAAATTTTTTTTATCAATTTTACTTTTTTACTCCATTTACTACCGAATTTTGGTTTTTTTTTTCATGGTGATTTTCCCCAAAACTGCCTTTTGTGGTTAATGCTCCATCTTTCAGGGACTTTTCCTTTAATTTTTGGTTAAAATTTTGATTTCGGGAGTTTAAAGACCCATCTTAGGTTTTCTGACAACTTACAAGGCCATCTCTAGGGTTTTTTTTTTTCCCCCCCTTTCCCAATTTTTAAAAAGTCCCCTTTCCCCAAAGCCTTTAAATTTGTTTTCTTTTTTTCGTATCTTTCAAGGAATCTAAATTCTTTTCTGAAAAAAGATAATATACGGGATAAATAAAAAAAAAATAATTTCCCCATTTTTTTGTAACCTTCCATTCGGATTTCAAATTTAAAAAAAAGGCCTTATCAAATTTAAAAACTCATTGCATGAGGAAGATATTTTACTCAGCAAAAAAAAAAGCAAATTTAAAAGATTCCAAAGATATTTCCCTTTTTTATCCTTTTTGTAAATGTTTTATCGTATCGTAATGTTTTTTAAAATTTTTTAGCGCTCGTATTAGGGGACAAAACCCCCTTTTTTTTAATTAATGTTGGGAATTTTATTCTTAACGTTATTATATCTGCTCTGATTACTGCCGGCCAAAAATCTTTAATAAACAGAAAAAAATCGACCGATTTAAATTTTCTCCCCTCACCAGTATATTTTTTGGGAAAAAATAAAGAAATTAAATTATTTTTAAAAATTTTCAGAATATTTAAAAGAAGGGATGAGCCATCTATTTTTCAAATTTTAAAAAAGAAACAAGGGTTTTAAAATCATAAAAACGATCCTAATCATAAATTTTTATGCCAGTTTTTCCCTTAAAAAAAATACCCTTTTTTTCCCCCTTTTTAAAGTTGTCAATTTTTTTTAACGTGGCCCTTCGAAATTTATCTTTGGGTTTTTTGGGTTTTAAAAAAAACTCTTTGTTATAAAAAATTATGCTTTATTTAAAATCAAAACCCAAGTCTAAGTTCCCCTAAAATTTAATTTTATTATACAACTAAGCGTAACATTTTCTAGTTTATCCCCGGGTTTAAAAAAAAAAATAACTTTTTTTAAATTTAAAAGGGACCTGATTCCCATGTAGTATTAAAGTTTTCCCATTTAACCCATACGTAGGTAACCCACGCCTCAAGGGATTTTATAAAAAAAAACCATTTTTTCGCTGTGTCATTTTACCAAACGAAAAAACTCGAAATAGAAATTTTTACTCAACGTAAAAAATTTTTTTTCGAGACGGAAAAAGAAAGAAAAGTCACCAAGGGGAAAAGGGTCCCTCTTTCCCAATTGTACGCCTGCGAAATCTTCTTCCAAACGAGGGGAATCCTAAAAAGAAATTTTAAAAAGATAACCTTTTCTACAAATAACCCACCCAAATTTAACTTTGGTTTTTTAAAATTTCTTTTATTTTGATACTTTCGCTTTTTTCGTAACACGGGGGCAGATTAAAATCAAACCATGCGATAAAAATTTCGATAATAAACGATTCCAAATTTTCCTTTTGTTCCTATCGTACTGTTTTTTTTGGGTAAAAAAAAAAAAAAATAAAAAAAAAAATTCCTTTTTTTTTAAACCCGTCTTCCCAAAATCTTCTTTCCCTAAATTTGCTTGACATTGGGGTTGGACGCTCTGCTACTTTGCGAATAAAAAAATTTTTTCCTTTTTTTTCAGTTTTTTAATTTTCTTAAAACCACTTTTTATAAATTTCCCAATCTTTTCGAATAAACCCGTAAATACACGTACTTCGTCTACGGTTCTATTTTCCTTTTCCCCCTAAAAGGGAATTGTTTTCGGGCGCATTAAAATATAGGTATATTTTTAAAATTTTCTTTTCCCAACGGAAAGGAAACTTTCCTTCGAACATTTAAGGGGGCAATGGAAAAAAACTACAACGAAAAGTTAATCGGTTTTGTTTTTTTGATAAAAATTTTCATTCCGGGTCCGTATTTAAACCCCCCTTTTGTTGCTTGGGGTAAATTTTTCTTTTATACTTCGTTTTTAGGTTTATACGTTTTTGAAATTTAAAGGGGAAAAAAAGGGAATTTTTTGTTTGGCATTCTAATTTTTTTTAAGTTCAATCTCCTATCTAAAAACCCCTGGAAATTTTCGTCGTTTTTAATCATTAAAAGCAACTTTAAAAAAACGCGATAACAAAACCTGTAACCCATTTGTTGGGACGACACGGAAATTCGTTTTAAGATGGCCAAATTCCTTTGAAGTCCCACGATTATTTACGGCGATAAAATTTCCTACGGTTTTTATTCTTCCAAAAAAACATAATTTATATTGTTTTTTTTCTACGTCAGTAAAAATATAAATTCCCCATTTTCGAAGGTGATTCGACAATACTAACCCCCCCATTTTACCTTTTTAAAGTATTAAAGAATTCGAATACCTTTTTAAATAGGCGAAATTCCCAAAAAAGAAACCCGGGTTTTAAAATATTTAAATATACGTACCGTTTTTTGTTTTGAAAAAACGCCGTAATCTTCGGAATTCACGGGAAAAGGCACGCGTTTTTTGAGATAGCGTAGGGGAAAAGCTTGCCGGGTATCACTGCGTAAATACTTTTCCCCCGGGGGGATTTTAACCCGAATTCTTCTTTAAATCAAAAGATTTTTTTACCATTTAAATTACCCCACCGTTTAAATTTTTCCCACCCAAAACTTTAAATTTTTTTCTTTTGTTTTTTCCCTTTTTACCCTTTTGGTAAAAATATGGAATTTCCCCATTACGAAGGTGATTTGCCAAAACGGGAACCCCGGGCCATTTTACATTTTAAAAGTCATTAAAGAATTGGAATTTTTTTCTTTTTAAAAAAGGCAAAATTCCAAAAAAAAACCCCTTTACCCCATACATTGAAATATAGTACCCCTTTTGTTTTCAAGACGCCGTAATCTTCGTTTCCCATTGCCCAAATTTTTTGAAAGGGGTACCGCACGTAAAAGGTTTTCGCGTTCCCTCCTGAGGGGGTATTTTTTCGCTGGACGGGATTTTTTTTTTCAAAAAAAAAAACTTGTAAAAGTTTAATTTGGTTTGGTTTTTTTTTTTTAAATACCAAATTTTCGATTCCTAAATTATTTATTTTCTTTAAAATACATCGTAAAAAATAAGGTTACAACAGAAAAATGGAAAAAAAAAAAAAAGATGGCGTCTAGCGCATTCGAAACGGGGGACCCTACCGCACCGTAAGTAGGGCACTTAACCGCCGAGCCGTTGAACGTTTCTAATAGCGGAGAAGTATAAAAGGTATTTATACTTGTCGGCGAGCTGTTGGAAATGCATTTAAAAATGTTAAATTTAAAAGAAAATCGCGTCCTATACGCTAATATCGGTGTCGTAGAGTCCGAAAAACGCTATTCGCGCGCCGCCCGTGCGGCCGTTTGTCCGGGAGAAGCGAAAATCGGATCGGATTTTTGACGTTTCATCTGACAATTCGACGGGACGCTACCGTTAACCGCGTGTTTTTTGTCAAACGTACGCCGACGCTAAGGGTAGAGGATTTCGGCACGGTACGTTGTCGCGCGTTTCTTCGGACTCGGAAGGCGGACGTGGAAAATCCGCGTAGCCTATACCATATAGGAATCTTGCCGCTAACGATACGCGCGCGTTCCGAGCGTTTTTCGCGGACGTTTAGATAGCGGTAACGACTCCTACTTTCGGCGAGAAATGCTTGTTCGGACGATCTGGCGTCCTTCGTTCGCCCGCTACCCGTCTTATCGGCGAACGGAGAACGGAGCTAGTCCGACGCGCGAAATCGAACAAGTAGTCCACACACAGAGATCTTCGAAAGCATTTTCCTTTATCGGCCAATCTCCTTTTAGGAGGGTGAAACTGGCCCTGAAAGTTTAGTACATTTTCGGTTTTCTTAAAATAACTCGGCAATGGCTTGGAACAAATAGATCACAAATATATATCAAAATAATCGTCTCATCGAGCTCTATCACATATATGAAAATAGCATCCTAGTTCCATTCAAAAAAAATTATGGCGCCCTCCCCTACCCCTTCGGTAAGGAGTGTATTCAAATCCATGTTATGTATGTTACGGAGCTCTTCGAACAGTATAAAAATTATATTTTAGTTTATGTAATTTTCCTGGCTTCAAGCTGAAGGAAGTTATTCCTAAATTTAATGGACGTAATGGGCAACCTGTAACATGTCATTAACCGAGTCTTTTTTTAAGAAAAGATTGATAATATAAATAACCAAAAATGTCGGAACTCGAATATTAATCGAAAATAATTCAATTGTAGTGGGATGTTCCAACGTGAACAGCGTATGTTAAATTCATTATAATTAATATTATATAAAAAATTCGCCGAGATTAGATTTTAATAGAGTTTTATGCGGAACTTGAATTATTTTCGATTAATATTCGAGTTCCGACATTTTTGATTATTATATTATCAATCTTTTCTTAGCCCATTACGTCCGTTAAATTTAGGAATAACTTCCTTCAACTTGAAGCCAGGAAAATGGTTAATTTGATTAGATGAAACTTCATTACTAACAGGTATTTTACGACATTGCATTGATACATCCGAATGAGCTATTTTTCCCTCTACCAATTCTATCTTTTTCTAAATTTAATTGATTTGAAACGAGCGTTTCAAGTTTAATGTAATCTGTTGTAACATACCTTTTATGTCTTCTACACAATCTCCAGAATCACTGCGAGCTTTTAGCATTATGATTATTTATGTTATCAATCTTTAAAATGTAAATACTAATAAAATGGTTATAATGTGGTCTAAATATGAATCTAAATTCTCTTAGAACAAATTTTGAATTTGAAAATAGAATATTCCGACTTGATCGAAATATCCTGGCAGGATCGCCAAATTTCTTATGTTACAAATAAAAATTTAAAAAGATTTGAATTGGGGAGATAATCTGTTTTGTTTTTATTTTAAGTATTTACTTACAAAAAAAAATGAATTTAATCTAATTAAAATTACTTACAGTTATGTTGTGGCGTATTTTTTTTATGTGTGTGTGTGTGTGTAAAATCTTGCCGGTTCCTTCTTCCCCTACTTCGTGAAATCCTCTTTTTTTAATTGCTTCTTCCATCTTCTTCGTAAAATCCCCTTATTTTGAAGCCTCTGATGGTTTTCTTCAATTAAATTTCTTCAAACGGTTCTTAAAATTTTTGTGACTGTTTAAATATCCTTAACAATCGTTGGATATCATTTATATTTCACTTGAAATGTTTTTTATATATTTGCACTGGTGCTTTCACGAGTTTCAACTTTATGTCTCAATTTTCTAAAATCAATCGAAAGATGTTTTTATCTGTCAGAATTGTTTTTCGTTGTTGACTTCTGTTTTTTCTCGTCGTCCCTAGCACTGCCAATCTAATGACTTGATATTTAAATTTGATTTCTTCCAAACTCGGTGTCGTAGGTAACGTAAGGGATTTTAACGGTCATTTCCAAATACAATGTGATTTTTGTGTGTGTATGTGTCGTTTTTACAAATAATGTTTTTAATATATAAATAACTTAAAATAAGCTGAGATTTTGACTCTCCCCTGTAACATGTCATTAACCGAGTCTTTTATTTTAATGAAAAGATTGATAATATAAATAATCAAAAATGGAACTCGAATATTAACCGAAATAATTCAAGTTCCGCTTAAAACTCTATTAAAATCTAATCTCGGCGAATTTTGATATAATATTAATTATAATGAATTTAACATACGCTGTTCACGTTGGAACATCTCACTACAATAGGTATAAAAAAAGAAATAGGGAGAATTTTGTTTTATACGTTAATATATAAGACTGAATGACATATAAAATACATGTTAAATGGCATACTTCTTAAAATATAACTTATGTGTACAAGTAATTACTTAATCTGTATGGTAATGTCCCTCTTCATAATACTGCTTAAAACATAGAAAACGATTGCACCAGGAACACCGTATTATAGCACGGGGACCACATATGGCACATAGCGATGGAACTTGTGAAGGCAAAATGTATAGGATTATCGAAATGATCTGGGTGGTTCTCAAATAAACCGCTTTTATACCAAGCACTAGCTGGACCCCCCAATTTTGAAAATTCGGGAGTTATTTTAACGCAGTTGAAACCAACTCGGGCAATGGTACCCCCACCCCCAGCAATTGCATCCCCACTCCAGCAATTGCAAGCCCACTCCAGCAATAGCACTCCCATCCTGGCAATATTACTTAAAAAATGCGGGAGAAAACTTAAATAACGTCGACTTTAATTATTATTCCAACTCCCCCCTAGGCTACCCAACCTGCAAAGCGAGAAAAAACAAAAATTACATCAAAATACCTTTTCCTATCGATTGCGTTACTTATTGAGCGACCCTCGTATATCACATGTTCATTTCAACATGACACTTGTCAAGATGACGTTTCAGGATGACGTTTAATCAGCTGTTCGAATTAAGCGTAATTAAAGGATGTTTTTCGATTAAATACGTATTAATGTAGTGAAGCTCGACAATTTTCAATAGAGTATAGATACAAACGTCTAAAGTGACGTTTCAGCGTTGACATTTTACCCAATTGCGCGTATATAACGGGATCGGACAAAAGTAGATAAGTACGAAAAATTAGATGGCCTGTATTATTGAATCTACCGTGAATATTTTTGTGATATACCGATAGGCTTTATCGAGAAAATCCTATAGTTATAGTTTTGGCGTATATTTTCCTCATCGATAAATTAGAAGAAATATTTTTTGCATAAAAAATGAGACTAATTTTTTTAGATGCATTTAGCGATTGCTTTTTTCATATCTTGTCTATCCAAATGGATTTACAAATAATAGAAATATCTCCATCTTTTTTTTTATTATAATCACCTAACGTAAATAACAAAATTTGATTTTTATACAATAAAAGAAATACAGTTTATGTTGTAAACTTTACCTTAGCTCGATATCAATTTAATCTGTTGAGTAAAAAGTAATCATTAGCAACTAAACTGAAATTATATCCTGAAAATAATGTACCGTGTGTATTCCTAAAATAAAGTACCATCTGTTCAGAAAGCCATCATTAACTATTCATGTTTTATAAATATATAGAAATTTGTAAATCAATAGAGTCTACTGTACTATAATATTCTTCACGTTATTGATCTTCTAATCGATTGTAAAAAGACCAATCGTTAATTTTTTCAATATTCTATGCCACCTCTATCTTTATATTTCTTACGACATTTTTGAATTCAACGGTCTCGCATTCCACCAACTCAAGCAAACTGTCTAGATATGGTTCGAAGGGATACCAGCTGCAGTTTACCCACCGCAGCAATTTTTTTTAGTCTATACCCGTAGGAATATCGCCTGCAGTTTACTCACCCCAGCAAGTTTTCTAGGTCTGAGCTACAGTATACCCACCCAACAAATTTAGATGAAAACCCAAACCTCAAGTAAGTAGTAAGGAACAGTTATCGAGTTCTATACGCATAGAAATACTGCAGTTTACCCATCCCAGTTATATTTCATTTCATTCGGTTGTATGAACTATTTTCTGTAAGGGTTGTGGGTAAACCACCCAAAGGACTTTTAGAAAAAAAGGTCTAAAAATACCCAATTCGGTGCTGTTTGTCCTCTTAAACGCATTAGATCGATTCCTAAACCTTTTTCCTTTTCGTAATAATGAAAATAATACCGGAAAAATAGAAAGAAAAACGAAGAAAAAAAACCGATGCCGTAGGTCGGGCGCGAACTCGAACGCTTATGCGATTCTGGGCCCGTGTCCGAACGCCAAATCCACTCGGCTATAAGTATACTGTTATAGTTGAGAATAATAACGGGTTTTCATGGTTTAAATTTCCCTTACGGTCACGACGCGTTTTCAAACCGCTCTACAATAAGGAACTGACCTTTTTTTTCCCAATTTATGATAATAAGAAAAATGCACTAAAAAAAGTTAAAAA
>JAROYE020000003.1:1146972-1419472 GCA_029619315.2 Dynastes maya
TATACAGAACGAATGCACTTTCAGAGTACTGCCGATCATTTTATATGTTCACAATAGTGCAGGTTGAAACTTGCAAAATATTTTGTACGCATGCGCCAAATTAAGTCTGCGCATGTGCGACACAAAAAAGAGCACGAGTAGAAACAAGTTCCTTGTCGAGGGCAAGGATGAACTTGTCGAAACAAGTACGAGCAAGCACTAACAAATAGGGACAAGCTCTCATCGGTTGATGCAGATATATGTAGAGCAACGCAACTGCGCTGAAAGCCAGTGGCGGACGCATAAAAGTTTACACAAAATAAATTAAATGTGATACGTGCTCAAACACTTACCGTTTTAAGAGTCCTCCGTGAAATCACAAAGTGGATAATGTCTATTTAATATTTGTAACATTAGATATGTTTCCAAAGTTGTTTCGGCAAAGTGAGTGCGGCGTGAAGAAAAAGTGTTTTTGTATGCCGAAAATGAACGTTCTACATCTAGTGACGTTATATTTGCGTAAGTAAAGTAATCTTTCAAATAACTTCTGTTGACGCACCTTCACAAATTTGTCTTAATGTGCCAAAATCAGAATCTTTATCTAAAACGCTTTCAAACCTTTCTAAAACACAAACATTTCTTGCGTCTTCTATCGCGCATAGCTGTACGTGAGCATGTTGCACTATTTGCAAAGATTCCACTAATGACACCGAAGAATTTTGTAGTTTTTCTATCGCATCCGCTAGTGCCACGTAATTGTTCTGAATAATTTCCAAATCTGTTTTAACTTGACTATCCTGAAATTTCAAGCGGCTTACCTTGACAGCCGCAGCTTCCTTTGGGTCGAATTCTAAAATCACGTTCTTTATATTCTCAAAATATTTAAGATAATAAAATGCAGCCTCTAACCATGTTCCCCAACGAGTAAGAATAGGTTGTGGTGGTGCAGGAATACCGGGGCATAGCCTATGAAATTCCCGAATACGTTTTGGGGATTTTACAAACGCAGCTTTTGTATGTGCTATTAGAGCGTCTATCTCGGGATAACATTTTCTGATACTATCTGCTACGAGACCTTAGAGTATGAATTTTACATGTAATGTGCAACAAGTTAGCACAATGTTTTTGAAGAGATCGACCTACAGCAAGCATGTTTGCGACACCATCGCTCATGAACATCAACAGTTGATTTGTTGAAAGTTCAAACTTTTCCAATGTATTTAACACCAACATTGAAATTACTTCGGCAGTGCATTGTTGTATTCGTCTGGAAGCTAGTAAAATTGAGGGTGACGGTCGATGTGGTTCCATTGTACGTACCATTACATTAACCACAGAATGTTTTTTACGATCTGTTGTTTCGTCCACACATAACCACAGTTTTTTATCTTGCAACTCCGATTTAATTCTTTTCTCGACATGCTCACGAGTGTAATGTTCTCTCACTTGGTAACTTAAAGTCCGAATATTCATTCCAAAACGAGACGTATGCTTTCTTCCTTAATAAATGAAATGGTAAATTACATGCAATAAACACATAAATTAAATGTAAATTTGTCATAATCTCGTGTGGAATTTTTTTTTGAAACATGCCCTGCACTATTTACGTGCCGTAGACAATCACTTTTCGACCAACACATTAAATCTATTTTACACACTACACATTGAATTTTAGCGCCATCACACTTTAAATCGGGCATTTCTGCAATAAATTCTCCTATTGTGTCCAACTTTGGTCGTTTTCGCGACGTAGGAAACATTTTCAAAACAAACGTAGAACTACGATATAGTATACGACAGCGTAGATGCATACACAACAGGTCGGCTTTCGAGTCGCAGTTATACTGACGCTTATACCGAATTGTCCCGGCCGTGTTTATTTTGTGTAAACTTTTATGCGTCAGCCACTGGCTTTCAGCGCAGTTTGCGTTGCTCTAGTTATATGTCTTGTTTTATATGTAATAATTGTTTGAAATTATGTATATATTTACATGCGGTACATGCGTAAATGTTTAGTTCTTTCAAATGTTGCAACCAAGAAAAAGAATTGACAAATAAAGTTTGTGGTTGCCGTTCAATATACCCATGTACTTCATGTTATCCTGGACACCCGGTATATGCCTTTAAAGAAGTAGTATTTATATGTGTTCTTATTTATTCTATAAAAACTCCAGTATTTACATGTATATAAATATCTTGACATATATCTTATAACACAATTTCGTCATGTAAAATTGGTCACGGTCTACAGGTTTGTATCTTTCGGTGATAGCGCCAGTCGTGACGAACCCCATGTTTATATTTAGAGCTTATATTGTAAAAAATTTCCAGCGTCCTTGCCTCGCCCTTTTTTACGCTTCATTTGTTAACTCTACTTTGTTACATATCTCTGGATAATAGCTTTTTAGCTACAGGACGTAGTTGAGTGTCAAGCTTCTGCTGTAAAGTCTATTTTTATACTATAATTTAATTATTCTTTTCCTCATACTTTCCCCTTGAAACTTGTTGTATTTTTATTTTAAAATAATACAAAAATGGTTTTAATACAGCTTAAACGGATACTCTAAAACTGTGGCACTGGAACACTGAAACAGTTCACTAAAACCCTTACCACAACACAGCTAATGACAGCCTTACATTCTAACATGGTCTTTTTGGTTTCTGTAATCATTTTAGACAAAGGATTTTTGATAATTTTGAATAAGAACTTTGTGACAAAGTGGTGTTGACTCGACTAAAATAATCTTCTTTGTCTAAGATGACTACAGTGTTACCCTTGTCGGATTTTAAATAAAAACAATTTTTGTTTTTTAGTCTTCTAGCAATGATTTGATCTTTTCGTGCAATGTCAGGTGCATTCCTTTGCATATTTTCCAAAATTTGACTTTTGCAAGCGGTACGAATAAAATTTTTTGTGTTATCATCAAAATTACTGATCGCGTTTTCTATGCCAACTATAATTCCTCCAACCGGAGGCTTATTAAATTTCAGGTTGTATTTCAAACCTTTGTTTAATAAGTCGATCTCTTCTTTGCTAAAAGACTCATGTAACTCGTTTCTAACTAATGCAGTTGGGTTAATTATCTCGGCAGGTTTCGGTTTGTTAGTGGTGACTAATTTGGAAAACTTTTTCTTGAGAACCTTTTCTTTATCTGAAACTTTCTTAGCAATAACGTCTTCAATCCTGTTGAGATAATTAATCCATTTAAAATATTCTAAAATACATAGGTTGTTACAAAGTTGTAAATGTAAACTATAAGCTTCTAACTCTAGTTGACTAATTTTAAAATACTGATACTTAATTTCTGAATTTAACCAACAACTTTTGGCCGAAGAAATAGCTCTATTAGCCGAACTTGATTTACTCTTGCAGTTAATTTGAATGAAATTCGGAAAAACATTAAATTTTCTACAATCTTTCAGAAATTTAATATCAGCATTAACTAGACTAATCTTACTTCTTACCTTAAAGAAACGGTTGAGTAAACTAGACCGGGAAGCCATCACACTAAACGGATACTCTAAAACTGTGGCACTGGAACACTGAAACAGTTCACTAAAACCCTTCACTAAAACCCTTACCACAACAGTGTTGTGGTAAGGGTTTTAGTGAACTGTTTCAGTTAATACAGCTTGTTTGCTAATCAATAGAACGAGGTAATCGTCTTTGCGATTCTCGCATTGTCAGCGCCTGCTTGTTTATTTTTCGTTCAGTTTACGAAACGAAAGCGTGCGATGTGTTTTGTGTTACGTGTTATTCGTTATAAATATATAATTATTAAATATGAACAAAGATAAAAAACAACCCATTGCTGGCACAGTAAATCAGTTTATCTGTCACCTTCCGAATTTGTTCTACGACGGTGCTTCGATAATCCGAATCTTCGATAAATCGGATTCTTCGATAAGCCGGCCAAGCATTTCAATTGCATTGTATACTTGCTAATCCGGATTTAATAGTACTCAGTAATCCGGATCTGCGCTTTTAGACGAAATCGATCGTGAGAGATTCCCCTAAATTCCTAAATTCGACGGGTTCTGATATCTGGGAGTTCACACAAGCAGTGTGTGCCTTTACTTGTCTAGTTTGTAGAGTTTGTCTACTCCAACCATATTTTATTTTTTGTTTTTTTTTCAAATTTCGACGTAAAAACGATAAAAATGATAACTAAAGCGTGAAAAACGGTTGCACCCGCACTGGCGCCGTGAAAGGAACAGTCTTTACTATGCACATACAAGGAATCGGGTGGACGTTCGGTTATTATCGGTTGACCGGTGTGCGTGTACTATTTATAATGTTCGAGAAACTAGTGGAACCGTCCGGGGCGTACCGCGCAAAAGTAGACACGGTATTAATAAAAAAATAATAGATTGTTACCTTTCATTGATATATCGATGACCACTGCGGTAATGTGCGACTGCCATGGTACGCCGCGTAGTACTGCAACATAAGCAATGCTTCCATTGTCGATTCGGTCAGGCCTCGACGACGGTCTGAAAACGTTCTCGTATACTTTGCAAATGATGGTTCAGCGTCTAATGAAGTAAGATTTGCGAAATTCAAGTACTCCCGCATCTCTTCTGTGCAGTCTTGAATTCCATATATAGATCGAACCTTTTCTAAATCCTGATTTTTATTTAAAACTGCACGAAATTTTTGCGCGACTAGTCCTATAGGATCCGTCAAGCTTTCTAGAGCGGCCGCTAAATTGTTGATGTTATTTAACGAGTCTTGTATAGATAAGTGAGTATTTTCTAACTGCGAAATAGTTTGTGTCACTACAGAATAGTTTATGGAAATGTCATCTATTTCTTTTTGAACGTCCGAATCGGAAACAAGTTGCTGACTCTCGCGAACCGCTTGAGAATTGGAAGAATTAACTTTGAAAATGACATCTTTCACTTGGGAATAATATTTGCGATACTAAGATACTGCCTCGGTCCATGTTCCCCATCGCGTCAATACAGGCTGAGGTGGTAGCGGAATTTGCGGATACAATTGCTCGAATACGCGGATATGTTTGGGAGATTTCACAAACACTTTTTTGGTGGATGATATTAGATCATTCACCCTAGGATGCTTGCTTCGAATTGTTTCTGCTACGAGATGGCATGCGTGTATGAGGCATGTTATGTGAAGACAACATCCTACCAGCTTTCAGCATTCTTGCGGCTCCGTCAGACACTAACATGGTGATTTGGGCTCTCACGATACAAAATTCTCTTAACATATTTTTTATTATGTTTACAACGGTTTCGGCATCAGTTCTTTCAATCCATTTACTGGCTAACAACAAGCAAGCTGCTGGACCATTACGTTTTAAAGGACGCGCCACAATATGAATCCCAAAAAAGACGAAAGTTTTCATTATCTACTAGGTGTTGTGGGATGTTACGTGCACGTGCTCAACATGAAAATAAAATCATATAAAAATTGCCAGTATGGAATGCTGTTTCTTAAATTTAATACATGACGTTTACTTTTAATATGACTTCTACATTCAAATGTCGTGCGACCTAGCAATCCTATACCGCAAAATTTGCAACGAATGTGCGAACATGTGAATTCCAATCCAGGGAAACGCCAAATATATTTCTTCACATGCGATGTAAGAGGTATACCAGGCTCACGTCCCATGTTTTCGAAAACACACAATGAGAATCCGATAAATAACCGAATTTCCAAGCTCCTCAGTGTCTATCGCATTACTGAACTCTGCATCCACATACGTACATACATCTGCGGGTGCAACCGTTTATCACGCTTTAATGGTAACGAGAAAAATAACTCTCAAACAGCTAAAAAAACGACATCAGTTTATTTGAGAAAATTAACAATCTAAGGATCTCGCAAAACAACTTTTATATAAAATATTCATTCATATAGCTGTAGAAACATTACTCCCTGTAATTTGAACGTCGTTGATAATAAGTTAATAGGCGATCCCCTTCTATAGCAAACATATATAAATGAAGGAATATTTCATATATTTTCCATGGCGTAATGTTGAGAGATAATTGGTAGGAAGGCAACTTGTTCCTACACTGCTATTACAAATACCCGTTCCGGTTATTCAAAGCTTGACATCACATAACATTATAGATAGCCTTCAATTGTATTTCATTCATCTGGCATTTTCAATGACAGACGACACACACAGCGAAGGTTAGAAGGTTAACAATTATGTAGAACAATTGTGTGCAATTTAGACTTGAGTGGTCTAAATATCTGCTTGACCATCGGTCATACCAAATTTTATGATTACTTAATGTACGGTAATATTTAAACGCACATAAAATTTGATCGTTGAAACAGTTCTTTCAAATTAAAAGAGAAAATACTGCTTCCGTTTCCCTCCAAGATTATTCACTCGCATTTCCTAAATGAAACACGCCAATTCGCCAATTACAAGGATGGTCTGAAAAGTTTCCAGCCTAGCACAGAAATAAGTCAAATTCAGTTTTATTTCTCAACATAGTTTCCTTGTAAGTTTATTAATTAGGGATTCCCTAATTGTGCGCCGCGAGGCACTCCTGCGAACGCGGGCAGACAGCGGTCGGGAACTTCGTAGAATGAACATTTCAAAACGGCTTCGAACTTTCTAAAACATCTAGACTAGATCGTTCCCCGTAGCTTGTAGAACTTTCTAGAAAGATATGGATGGAGCATTCGCGCAGCACATAGAATATTTCAGAAAAATATGGAACTTCCGGGAAGTTTATAGAACTTTCTCGTAGATTTGTATAGCATGCTATCGGACATTGTCGAAGTTTCGTGAAGGTTTTAAGTAAGTAGGACAGCTAGTATAAATACGGCACCACTTCGGCGAACCGGTTCAGTTCCTAAATAACAATCGAAGAGTAAACATCTGAAAAGAAAAGTAAACGGTTCTAAGACGCTCGCTACCAGAGGAGCGCCGGCGTTGTTCCAGTGTGTCGCTTTGTGTTTTTGTAAAGTCGTAGGAAAATGGAAAGATTTTTATTAAATAAGTAAGTCGACAGTTCAAGTGAGAGTGATCAAGCATCGACAAGTGGTGGGGTAGCGAAGAAAGGGAAATATCGTAAATACGATGATAACTACGGTATGCGGCAAAATAAACAGTACTGAAATGCGCATGTGTCAAATGTGTATGTGTCATGCGCTGAAACGTACCGAGTGTTTTCCGAACGTGGTTACAACGTGTGTGAATGTCTTTTTAATGTTAGTTGCTTCAGGATGGTTCTCATTGTTGCAGAAAAGGTTTTTATCGTGGAGTACTATTTTCGGTCATACGGAAATGGGCTCGAAAACGGTCCAAGCTTAAAAGAAGTTGCCGACGCATTTAGGCTTAAGTTTATGAAACAGGCTCCGAGCAACGCCGTTATGTTAGCAGTTGTTGACAAGTTTCGTCGTACGGGAAGTGTGCTTTGCCAACGTAAAGGTCACGTGGGTCGCCCAATGACAGTCACAACCATGATCTTCAGCGATTTTGTCGTGCCAGGAACCTACCACGTAATCAACAATGGTTTCAGCAGGACGGGGCAACCTGTCACACGGCTAGGGGGTCTCTTCGAATCCTGCGCAATTATTTTGGGGATCGTCTTATTTCGCGTGGCACTGATTTCTCATACCCATCGCGCTCACCAGACCTAACACCGCCTGATGCGTACATTTGGGGAATGCTGAAGGAGGCTGTTTTCCGTACCGATCCACCATCTGCATGTGAACCTTCGTGAACGCTATGAATACTGCTTGAAACTGAACGGAGGGCATCTTGAACATCTGTTTTATCGGGAACGTCGTCGCGAATAATGTTTGCAACGCTATATAATGTTAAAGTATCGCTATATAATGTAAAGTAAATACATAAATAATAAATAATAAACGTTTCATAATTTCAGTACTGTTTATTTTGCCGCATACTGTATTTGAATTTTGGCTTTACTTCAGTAGAAGTAAACAATGAAGAGAAACCGCAGTGTGTGCTCTGTTTAAAAGTGCTAACCAACGAGTGTGTGCTCCCAAGTAAACTAAAGCGACATCTTGAGACCAATCACTCTAACATGGTTGAAAAATCTTACGAATTCTTTAGTAGCAAATTGCAAGATTTACAAAAGCAAAAAAGTGTGTTTACTAAACACACTTTGTACAAGAGGAAGGTCATGAAAACTCCAGGTACTTCGCCGAAACTGATTTTTTGCTGGAACTAGCATATTTGTGCGATATATTTGACAAGCTGAATGCCCTCAAGGCGTTTAGGAAAAAACTGCAGTTGGTGGATAAGAAAAATCAACGAGAATGGCGGTCAACATCGTTTCCCTGAATTGCACAAATACGTGACCTGTAATAAGGTCAACACCTCTTAAAGCTCATTGACTGGTTTGCAAAATACTTTGAGGAAGACAATGTCGAGAAATTTGCGTGGATCCAAAATCCTTTCCGTGCTCAAGCACCACCAGAATTCACTTCGCAAGAAGAAAAGAGTCTGAACTCTCTTGCGACAACAGCCTGAAAACATTTGCTTTTTCCGATTTAGTGGAGTTGCTCCTGGCCACATTGCTCTTATATCTCTCAGTTTATGCCACATTTCCTGACGCCACCTAGTGCCAGTAGTTATAGTCATGCCGGCCTAGGTAGTAGCGACGGAACCAGAATACAGGTACCACACTCACCCATACAATGATATAACTCTTAACGTACAACGTTTCATAAACGTCTTCAAAAGATATCGGCTAATGTAATATTTTTTTTTTATTACTATATACCGCCTGTACTAATTTAACTATAGCTTTTTTTTAAATATACAGGATGTTTGGCACAACGATGTAAAGTTTTGAACAGCCGATAGGCGAGGTCCATATTAAATACATTTACCTTAATTCAAAGTTTAATGAATTTTAAGATGTTTGAACCTTTAGTAAATTTTGATTTTCCGCCCAAAATTCGCCATTAAACATTAATAACTCTTCTTATTTTTGTGGGATCACGCTAAAAGTTGTTTTTTATGGAAGTTTGATGCATCTTCCATTGAAAAGAGGGATACAATTTTCGCGATTCCTATTACATGAGGACATTGAAAATATTTTTTTTTTTGCGCGGCAAAGAAGGATCAATTAACTTACACAATTTGCATTATTGGGCGAACAAAGGAGAGAATCCTCACGTCAAGCATCAAACATCGTTTCAACACAAATTTAGTGTAACATGTAATTATCTCGTCGACCCATATTATTTGCCCGACAACCTCAATGGAGTGACTTATCCACAATTTTTACAGAACGATCATGCATGAGTTAGTACAGGACTTGCCATCATTTGTAAAAGAAAGACGTCCTATACTTTTTCAAAATGATGGTTGTCCGGCTCATTATCGTTTAACCGTGAGAGACTTTTTAAACAACGCTTTTCCGAATGCATGGATCGGAAGAGATGGTCCCATTCCATGGCCGCCACGCTCACCAGACTTGACTCCCCTCGATTTCTTTGTTTGGGGGCGTGCTAAGAACCTTGTCTGCAACGACAAAATTCAAAATCGGAGCTATCCAATTAAAAAAACCAGTAGTGCATTCGATAAAATGAGGGAAGAAATGAGACTGAAAATTACCACGGTCGAGATGAGGAGAAGATTAACTCTACAACCGCAGGGAATTCCTCATACCTCGAACCGCCGCCCCGGTCAAATTAACCGGTGATTAAAACTCAATTTTGTTTCGACTGTTTTTATTAATTAACATAATTTGTTTGCATAAAAGTGTATATTTATTCACAAAATATAAAAATAACTTCTAACTTAACTTTGGTATTTTAAATATCGTTACAATTTTTGCAATAAGTTACTCTAAATCCACATTTTCCACATATGTTCTTGTTAGAGTCTTATTTTCACATTTTTTTTCTTGACATGTACGTCTTTTGCGAGATTGCTTATCTGTCTTTGTTCCAGCCTGTAAGTTCTTGTTACATTTTTGATTCGATGTTCCCTCCTGAGGGTCTTCTTCGTTGTTATTGGACTGTTGCGAGAGTTCTTCTGCCAATTGCAGAATGAAGTCGCGACGTTCTTTTTTTTTGCCAGTGATGTCTTTGCATATAGCAAACGCATTGATTGCAGCAAGATCCAATTTATTATAAAAAACATGGACTGGCCATCTTCTTGAGGGTGCCTTCACGCTGTATTTTCGGGCCATTTGATCTACTATGTCAACGCCATATTTTGTGCTATTATAGTATAAAACTGTTTCTGGCTTTTTCTTTGTACCAGCATCAATCGAAACTGTTGGATGTTGCGTACTTAGAAGGAGAACATTTTTGTTTATTTTGGCTTGATACACTGTCAAAGTGCAAACATTTTCTTTACTTGTGAATAAAATAGTTTCATATAAAGAACCTTTGCTTTTTTTGATTACTTCGGGAATTTCTTTTCTCGACCTGTTGACAGTTCCAACAATTGTGGTGTTTAGTTTTGCTAATTTCTTTGCAAGTTCTAAACTGCTAAAAAAAATTGTCTGTTATCACATTTCTTCCTTTCTTGGTGTAAGGCTCTAATAATTTTAGAACGACGTATTCACCAAGTGGTTGTCCTATTGGTCTCGAATCATCTTTTCCTAAATATGGGAAGGCATTTAACACATATTTAGCTCTAGTGTCAACAGCAAGCCAAAATTTAATGCCAAACCTATCCGGTTTATTGGACATATATTGCGTACATCGACATCTTGCTTTTGTAGGAAAAAGTTGTTCGTCTATTGTTATGTTTTCTCCGGGCACATAACAAATTTTGCAATTATAAGCACATTTTTGCCATATTTCAGAAACTAAAGCAAATTTGTTATGTTCCAATCTTTCTTTCCTTGTAGACTTGAAATCGAATTTGAGATATCGCATGATTTCTCTAAATTTGTTTCTATACATCGTTTGACTAAAAAACGATATTCCCCACTTTTTAGACCACAAGGTATCTAATTCTAAGTGATTGGAAACCTGAGCACCACGTGCGTATAGAATGGCAATAAAGGATTCTAGATCTCCTAAAGATAATTGCCAGTCTTGACTGTCTAGTTGTCTTCTAGCTTCAGCCGCGGTGCATTGTTTTATGTGTCTCAGCATCGAGTCATCGATAAATAACCTCCAGAAGCTACTCACATTTTCTGCAGTTACTTTTTCGTTTTGCATAGCCTGTTGACGCTGGATTGTGCCTGAATATATTGGGTTGGGTTTTTCTGCCTGCAGTAGGCTGACTCGCAGAAATTACTTGCCATTGGCAATTATCTTTTGATTTACAAACTGCACCAAGATTGAAGGAAAACCCTTTTTCTGTTGGTTTCTTTTGCTGGCGATTAGAACGAACAGACGTTTTGACTTCCTGCTTATCACTGGAACTAGCACTAGTCACTGCATCCCCTACATCACAAACTGTGTCGTTTGGGGAATTCTCGGAATTTCCCGGTGAAAGATTTTCCAGTTCGTCTAAATACGTTAACGCTTGTGCAGCCGAGAGGCCTTTACTGCACCATATACTGTTCAGTCTAACTAAACAGGACGAATGCACTTTCAGAGTACTGCCGATCATTTTATATGTTCACAATAGTGCAGGTTGAAACTTGCAAAATATTTTGTACGTATGCGCCAAATTAAGTTTGCGCATGTACGACACTAAAAAGAGCACGAGTAGAAACAAGTTCTTTGTCGAGGGCAAGGTTGAACTTGTCGAAACAAGTACGAGCAAGTACTAACAAATAGGGACAAGCTCTCATCGGTTGATGTAGTTATATGTAGAGCAACGCAACTGCGCTGAAAGCCAGTGGCGGAAGCATAAAAGATTACACAAAATAAAGTAAATGTGATACGTGCTCAAACACTTACCGTTTTAAGAGTCCTCCGTGAAATCACAAAGTGGACAATGTCTATTTAATATTTGTAACATTAGATATGTTTCCAAAGTTGTTTCGGCAAAGTGAGTGCGGCGTGAAGAAAAAGTGTTTTTGTATGCCGAAAACGAACGTTCTACATCTAGCGTCGTTATATTTGCGTAAGTAAAATAATCTTCCAAATAACTTAACGGTTCTGTTGACGCATCTTCACAAATTTGTCTTAATGTGCCTAAATCAGAATCTTTGTCTAAAACGCTTTCAAACCTTTCTTCACGCTGTATTTTCGGGCCATTTGATCTACGTCAACGCCATATTTTGTGCTATTATAGTATAAAACTGTTTCTGGCTTTTTCTTTGTATCAGCATCAATCGAAACTGTTGGATGTTGCGTACTTAGAAGGAGAACATTTTTGTTTATTTTGTCAAAGTGCAAACATTTTCTTTACTTGTGAATGAAACAGATTCACATAAAGAACCTTTGCTTTTTTTTATTACTTCGGGAATTTCTTTTCTCGTCCTGTTCACAGTTCCAACAATTGTGGTGTTTAGTTTTGCTAATTTCTTTGCAAGTTCCAAACTGGTTAAAAACTTGTCCGTTGTCACATTTCTTCCTTTCTTGGTGTAAGGCTCTAATCACTTTAGAACGACGTATTCACCAAGTGGTTGTCCTATTGGTCTTGAATCACCTTTTCCTAAATATGGGAAGGCATTCAACACATATTTAGCTTCAGCATCAACAGCAAGCCAAAATTTAATGCCAAACTTATCCGGTTTATTGGACGTATATTGCGTAAATCGACATCTTGCTTTTGTAGGAAAAAGTTGTTCGTCTATTGTTATGTTTTCTCCGGACACATAACAAATTTTGCAATTGTAAGCAAATTTTTGCCATATTTCAGAAACTAAAGCAATCTTGTCATGTTCCAATCTTTCTTGCCTTGTAGACTTGAGATCAAATCTGAGATATCGCATGATTTCTCTAAATTTGTTTCTAGACATCGTTTGAGTAAAAACGATATTCCCCCCACTTTTTAGACCACAAGGAATCTAATTCCAAGTGACTGGAAAAGATTCTAGATCTCCTAAAGATAATTGCCAGTCTTGACTGTCTAGTTGTCTACTAGCTTGAGCCTCGGTGCATTGTTTTATGTGTCTCAGCATCGAGTCATCGATAAATAATCTCCAGAAACTACTCACATTTTCTGCAGTTACTTTTTGCTTTGCATAGCCTGTTGTCCCCGGATTGTCCCTGAATATATTGGGTTGGGTTTTTCTACCTGCTGTAGGTTGATTCGCAAAAATTACTTGCCATTGGGAATTGTCTTTTGATTTACAAACTGCGCCAAGATTGAAGGAAAATCCTTTTTCTGTCGGTTTCTTTGCTGGCGATTAGAACGAACAGACGTTTTCACTTCCTGCTTATCACTGGAACTAGCACTAGTCACTGCAACCGTTACATCACAAACTGTGCCACTGTCAGATTCATCACTATTTTGTTCCTCGCTCGCAACAACTCGAGAACGAATTTCGTTTTCACTGTCCGTATTTAGAATCATTCTCGAAATTTCCCGGTGAAAGATTTTCCGGTTCCTCTAAATACACCAAAGCTTGTGCAGCCGAGAGGCCTTTACTGGACCACATCCTGTTCAGTCTAATTAAACAGGACGAATGCACTTTCAGAGTACTACCGATCTTTTTATATATTCACAGTAATGCAGGTTGAAACTTGCAAAATATTTTGTACGCATGCGCCAAATTAAGTCTGCGAATGTGCGACACTAAAAAGAACACGAATAGAAACAGGTTCTTTGTCGGGGACAAGGTTGAACATGTCGAAACAAGTACGAAAATTACGTAAATTAATGATGTGCAAAAATGCAAGACAACAGCGTGACAAAGTAACAAAACACTACAATCTGACCTGCTTTGATACAACTTGTAATGGTTTAAACATTTTAAACTCTTTCATGTAATCTCCTCTTTATTTTTGTCACCATTTAGCATTCCATTGGGAAAATGCGTAGAAGAATAATTTAGCAGTAAAATTGCAGTGAAATACATGCGAATCATACTCTGTCAAGTATCGGAAAACACTAATTTGATGATTCTGGTCACCTGCGAAGAAAAATATGCGAATAGCGGCGTGAGAAGACTGAAACGTACGCAAGGGAGAACTAGAAATGATTAGTGCAAGCAATAAAAGCAAAGTGAGAGAGTTTAATGTGTAAAATGAAGCATATACTGATTAATAATGGTATTCTTATAATTTATTTGAGCATTGAGTTTGGGATTATACTTTTTCTAAACGTGACAACAGATGTAAAGTGTTTCTAAGACCAAATTTCGCTCATTCAGGGTTAAGACAAGAATTTTTCAGCTTAGCCTTGTACCATTCTTGAACCCATTCTCGGGAATACGTAATTTAACGTGCACAGCGATGACGTCGTTAATAAACACCCGGTGTGCAACTGTTTTACCATTTGTCACGACTCCGCAATCAAGGTCGTGATATCATCTTTCACATTTCTAAGTGCGAAATGATCTGCTTGACTCACGGCAAAACCATTCCTATTAGAGACAATTACGCTCGTTAGGCGAATTTACTTACGATAATTTCAAACACATGTTTGAAAGTAGGACGCGATGTCCTATACCGATAAGGTTAGAGTCGTCTCTGAGAAGCTGCGTTCTCGAGAAATCTTTGCCGTACTCGACAAGGTTGGGATCTAAATTTAACGAGTAGGAAAGTTTCTTGAACAGACTCTTGCACATACCATTTTAAATAATTTAGAAAATCTGATTTGAGGAATTTTATTGTAAATAAATAAATGTGTGATACTTTTAGTGCTTTCGTACACAGAGAAAAAAAAAGTTCTTAACCCAAACAAATACACGCAGAGAAATGTTTTCTTGCAAAAATCAGTCTTTATTCAAGAGAATATTTTTATTTCAAGACAGTAAAAATGTAAAAATAAAATATAATTCTTAATAAAAGATAACTGAAAAATAATAGAAAAAATATATCCACCGATTAATGCATCGCGTCACCGACAAAAATATCTGCATAATATTTATTTGCATTCACACACATGTATTGAATTGGCGATTTCAGCAGCACATTAGTTCTTGCAGCTAAAAACCGAAACGATTGAACACTACGCGAAGACAAACGAGGAATGTTAAAATTTATTTTTGACAGCAGATATGCGCAATCGATTTGATTGGCAATAAGTTTGTAGAGAAAGCGCGCACTGCAAATTTGCCTTCTTTCCGAAATACTCCGGACCGCATGTCGTTCCATTAATGTGGCGTAGTCTATACCCCTCACCGGATACATACCGTCGATCCTAAAAGATAGGAATTTCAGGAACCTCCGCTGTACTCTCTCAATAGAATCCTTCTAGGATAGATAGTAAGGATACCATACAATGGAAGCATACTCTAGCCGACTTAAGACAAATGCTTTATACAGCGTTTTCAGAGGATGTTGATTCGTGAAGTATTTCGAAGATCGTATGATGAATCCCAACATGGCTGCGGCCGAGGAACACGTCTGCGAAACATGCTGTTTAAAGGATAGTTGACTATCAAAGATAACTCCTAGGTCTTTTATGGTCTCGCTCCTCTGCAGCGGGTAACCGCTTAAACTGTACGTAGTAGGGAAGCCTTTTATTTTGCGAGTATATGTTACATACGTGCATTTTGCTTCGTTTAACATAAGACTATTTTCTTGGCACCAGTGAAATACGTAATCAATTCTTGCATACACCTTTACATCATCTGCATAAGCTAGGGTATCACAGGTCAACGCTTCCAGCAGATTGTCGAGGAAAAGCACAAAGAACAAAGGTCCTAAATTGGATCCTTGTGGAACACCTGACGTAATAGCATATTCACATGAGCTGAAGCCATTATAGAAAACATAACATAACCGCTTTTTTAAGTAGGACTCCATCAGATCTCGAAGGCGAGGTGACATGCCAAAAAAACTTAATTTAAAGAGCATAATATCATGGTCAATTCTGTCAAAGGCCGTAGAAAAATCCGTGTATATAACATCGACTTGCTCTCCATCATCCAGTGTGTCACTTATAAACTGTGTAACTGTCGCTAAGTTAGTTGTTGTAGATCTTTTAGGTATAAAACCATGTTGCTTCGCAGATATATACGGCTGTACATTGTTGAATATAGAAAAATATAAAAGTTGTTCATATACCTTGGCGAAATTAGATAAAATAAATATAGGACGATGGTTAGTCACATCAGTGCTGCTTCTCTTATTAAGAACTGGCGTAACTCCTGCTCGTTTCCAGCGCCTAGGAAAAGTAGAAGATCTCAAAGAAATGTTGACAAGAAGCAAGAGTGGTTTAACAAGTACTATGCGTGCTTCCTTCACTAAAAAACTAGGGATGAGGTCATTATAGTTAGCAGGTCAGTTTCACTCACAGGCTTGACGTTAAAAGATGGTATGTTGCTGAATACATTTCCGATTACTCTGTCGGAGTGTAGCAGATAAACGGAAGAAAATTTTCCAGCAAAGGCGTCAACAATTTCCTGGGGATCCTGATATACCACATCCCCATCAGTGATTGTGTTTGGTATGCGTGAAACATCCTTTAGTCTATTACTATACCGCCACAGATCTTTCGGATTTTGCTTAATTGTGTTTTGTATTCTTGATATGTAAGCGTTGTAAGCTTCTTGAATCTGTTGCTTAACTAATCTCCTGATATCTCTAAACTTCATGTAAAAAACTTCACTTTTAGTTAGTATTAGTAGTAAAATGTTTTAAACGTTTACAACAGCGTGCTAGAGGTACCCCGATTTCTGGAGACATGCTGTGAAAAAGCTAGGATTTTTTCTGTGAAGCTACGTATTAAGAATTCTAACAGCAGTTGTAGGTGAATTCGCCAATTAAGTGTCTCGGGAGAAGAGCTGTCTAGTGATTTTAGTGTAGTAGAACCCATTAAATTAAAATTCTTAAAAACAATCGAGAGATTAGGCCTAACATCTGATCAAATTTACAACGTGGTTAAGAGCGGGTTTTTTGGAGGGTGTTGCCCAAAAAAAACGTTGATTAATAAATCTAAAGCATCGGCATCCGAATGAAAATTATGTAATGAAAGGATAACTATCATGCCAGGTGCAAACGGATGAGGAAGTCGCAAACTACCGTTATTTGTTTTGGGAAAGTCAAAAACGCCACGTGCTTTTCGTAACTGCCAGTTACCAGTTAGCATAAGGGAGCAAAAAAAGCTTGGGTAACAAAGGATCTGTGTGTGATCTATATAATTATGTTGGAAATCCCCAATAATTACAGTGACAGTAAAGCTTTATAATAATACCTAGGAGGGTTAGCCGATTCACTCGTGTTACCTGGAAATATTCATATACCCTTTATAAAGTAGTATAACATTTGTAAACGCAGTAGTTCTGAAGAGATTGTTATTGTGAAAGTATCTGTGGTTGTGCAAGTGAAAAATAAAATAATTTCGGTTTGACTGCTTAAAATTCCCCGTGGAAAGCCTCTAGCTGTTTCAAAACGATCTGCTATTATTACCTTGCATCAGGAAGGGTGCGCAGCAAGACGGATTGCGGATAAATTAAAAATAAAAAATCTACAGTACGTGATACTATAGTTCGATTTGAGACAACCGGTGACGTGCAAGATCGTATTCGACCAGGACCGTCAAGAAAAACGACTCCTGCGGAAGATTTACGTATATAAATAATTAGTAAGCGCAATAGAAGACTAACAGCATCTGAAATTGCTGCAGAATTCAATAATGAGCGAGATTCCAAAGTTTCTGTGAGTACTGTGAAACGTCGGCTGAAAGAGGCTGGGTTGCATCGGCGAGTGGCTTGTCGGAAACCGTTACTCCGAAGAGGAAATAGGCTGAAACGACTGAAATGGGCACAGGCTCATAGAGATTGGACAGTGGACGATTTTAAAAACGTTTTGTGGACTGACGAATTCAAGTTTGAGGTTTTTGGAAATAGACGGAGAGTTTTCGTACGCAGATCAAGAGGGAAGGAATGTTACGGGAGTGTATAGTTCCTACGGTGAAGCATGGAGGCGGATCTGTAATGGTTTGGGGTTGTTTTTCCTTAATCGGAACAGGGGACTTGCTCAAAATTGAGGGCATAATGAAAAAAGAAGAATATCGGAAAATGCTATACCGTCAGGAGTCCGATTAATTGATCGTGGATTTGAATTTATGCAGGACAATAACCCCAAACATAAATCTAAATTGTGCACAGATTACCTGCAGCAAGAAGAAAATGAAAGAACCCTAAAAATTATGGAATGGCCGCCACATTCCCCCGATCTGAACTCGATAGAGCTGTTATGGGAAGAATTAGACCGATGTGTTAGGAAAAAGTGTCCAAAATCGAAGGAACATTTGTGGACCATTCTCCAGGAGGTATGGACAAGCTTGCCCAATGAAACTTTAGCAAAATTAGTGAATCGGATGCCGAGAATAGTGGCAGCAGTCCTAAAGGCAAAAGGTGGATTTGTCGATGAAAATCGGATTTAAATTATTTGTATTACATTAACTTTTTCTTTTTAATAAATTTGTGTTTGAAAATATGTAAAATCATGTAAATAAGTATTAAATACATGGCCATTTAATATTTCTCTTATTTTCTTTGACTTCCGTACATTTTTTTGCTTGTCCGAACTTCCATGAACGGTAGTGTACATACTACGTAGTGCCAGAAAATATTTCAGTTGTTGTTTTTGAAGATTAGTGGCATAAATTGAGAGATGTAAGAGCAATATGGCCAAGAGTAAGAAGCATTAATGCTTTTATTCTTTTCCAAGATTTCGTCACAACTTTTATATAAAAAAAATTTCATATAACATGTATAGCACGCTGTATACGCCGCGTCCAAAGTTATATGTAAAACTTAAAACCTCAAAATGTAATTTCAGTTAGGATCTAATTTACTGATATGCTCGAATAGGTGCAAAAATCAATAGTTTCGCAGTTTCGTGCTTTATTTCAGAAGATCGCGTTCAGAATTCAATCTAAGCAAGCAAGCCATGTTCGAATCAAACAATTGACTATCTCATAATTTACATTTCGCCTCATTTATTCCGTTCACACCGTTGCACGCCATATCGCGTGCTCCTTCACGCTTACGATCTCGCTTCTAGATGGGGTTGCGACGCCGTCGATACCGTTTTGGCGACGGAAAGTCGAATATCCGAGAAGGCAAAGGAAGGAATTGATGCATTAGGACGATATGCATTTCGTTACCATATAGGAAAAGAAAAAATGATGCGTTCGTTCATTTCTATATGGAAATGAATGCCGTTCAACTCTGTTGTTAGTAATCTCCCTCCATTTCACCCAACAGTAGTGAATCTGACGCAAATAAATTATCTACGATGTTCTTAAGGAAAAACCTGTATTATGTAGACAAATTTTAGTGTTAAATAAATACAGAAATTCCTTTACTTTTTCCTAATACATAAATACTCCTATGTATCATCTAACTTTTTTACTTCGAAATTTTGAATCAACAATCTGTTTTGTTTACTGTTGTCATGGTAGCCAAACTATACTATATATATTACTAGAGCGGGCCAAGAGCGCCACGCGCCAGGTTCGCAATCAGGCTGCCGGACGCATATATGTATGTAAACATAGGTAATTTAAATATGTAATTATTAGGACGAGGACCAAAACCACTGTCTATTACGTCGTGAAGACGCGCAAAATACACCTGCAGTTTGGGTGTTCGTTGATAAATAGGGCGTTGTTCACAGTGGGCCACTACAAAAAAAAAGTTCATTCATCGACGGCTACGAACTAACAGCGCGCTTATTCATTTACGGATGACGCGCTCTATTCATCAACAAATGACGAGTCTGCAGATGTTACGTTTGCACCACTTCGTGGCATACTAGAAACAAGCGTCGGTGTGCTCGCTTTAGTGATTATGTCTAACGTAACTATTAAAAATAAACGGCCATTACCTACGAAAGTTAATAAATTTCTTAGTGAATTTGTGGATTTACACTACAATGGGAGTACAATTTTCTGTAAAGTTTGTAAAAAGAAACTACTGTGCTGGAGCAAACGTGATTGTGAAAGACATATAAATAGTGCACACCACAGAAATAAAAGAAATGGTGTGTCACAACAACGTCAATTTCAATTAGAATTGCTTTTAACGTTTATGGTATGTGGTCTACCACTTCGTATTCTTGATAAAAAAGCATTTCGAAAATTCTGGGGTACATACAATACCGAGTGGATACTACCATCTCGGACAGCGTTACGGAGAGATATTCCACGAATACGTGAGGACATTGAAAATCGAATTAAAGCCGAATTAAAAGATAAACAGCTGTGGCTATGTCTTG
This sequence comes from Dynastes maya, assembly GCA_029619315.2. Taxonomy (NCBI): domain Eukaryota; kingdom Metazoa; phylum Arthropoda; class Insecta; order Coleoptera; family Scarabaeidae; genus Dynastes; species Dynastes maya. Next base: position 1,167,176 of record JAROYE020000003.1, read on the forward strand.
ATGAGACGACAGATTGCAAAAAAAATTCTATTTTGAATATAATAGTGCGCGTATTAGATCCTATTAAACCAAATTTTCCAATTCTATTAGCCAGCAGAAGATTAAAACAGTGTACTAGTAAAGCAATTACGGCCGTAGTTCTCGAAACGTTACAAAAATTTCAAGTGTCAACCAGTCAACTGTTGTTGTTCATGAGCGATGGTGCAGCAACAATGTGTAGTGTAGGCCGTTCCCTTAAAGAAAAGCGTGAAGGACTTTTACATGTTACGTATAAAGTCCATGCTTTACATCTTGTGGCACAAACTATTCGAGAGTGTTACCCGGAGGTGGATGCATTAATAGCAAACACAAAAAAAGTGTTTCTCAAAAGTCCTAAGAGGACTAGGGCATTCCACAGGTTATGCCCTGGTATTCGAGAACCACCACAGCCCATTCTTACGCGTTGGGGAACGTGGTTAAAAGCCGCTTTTTTATATAATGAACATTTTCAAGAAGTCAAATCCGTTATTTTGCAATTCGTCCCTGCTGAAGCTAGAGCTATTAGGATGAGCCAGAAGGGATTTCTCGATATTTCTGTTGAAACACATCTAAAGAATATTAGCAACAATTACAAAGGGTTAGTAGACGCGATAGAAAATTTGCAAAATTCTGGATTGTCGTTGGTAGAATCAGTGCAAGTCGTGGACGAAGTTAGTACATTGTTACACAGTATAAACGATGCAACAAGTGGACGAGTTTTAGCTAAGTTCGATAGTGTTTTAAAAAAGAATCCGGACTACACGAGATTAAGACAAATGTGCGATGGGGCATCTGCAGATTCCTTGACTAAGTCTAAAGATTATTTTAATTACGCCTGTCTTACTTCGGTAGACGTGGAACGGTCGTTTTCGAAATATAAGAGCATTTTTTCGTCTCGGCGAACATCCTTCACCGAGGCAAATGTGGAAACTTATCTGATGGTGCAACTTTTTAAACAAGCCTATCCGCATTATTAAGAAGGATAGAATTTATTTATTATATCTTTATTTACAGTTACATTATTAAGTACAACAGAATAAAAAAAGCGTTCAGTTTCTCAGTTATTTCCTTATTACATCCCATTTACAACGCATACCGTTTTCAATCAAATAAAAAATCATAATGAAAATAAAAACACCTCAGAGTGTACATATATATATATATATATATATATATATATATATATATATATATATATCCGTTCTAATTACTAAACATTATTATTGCGTCAGCTTTTATTTTTTTACTCTTGTGTATTAATTTCGAAATATCACATATCTGCTGTGGCTCACATATACGCTATTTACAATAAGCGGCCGTTGCGCCTGATTCCGATTCTGTTGGATGGCGCGATTTGGCCCGCTCTATATATTACCTAACGCAAGAATCATTATTGACTGCTAGTATCTACTTGGGCTCAAAATTTTGACTAAATAGTTTAAGAACATCAATGTCATGTTGTCACGACAACCAGACAAAAAAAGAAAAAGGATATTCAATGATTTCTCCAAATAAATGATATTCGTAAAGATTGGTGTTACTACGTCGATGTTTGACTGCCCCGAAGCAACTTCCAGATAAAAAAAAAATGTTCCTATTCGACTTAATTTACTAAAATGTTACCTTATTGGGAATTACGATATTTATAATTCAGATTTCTCTTCTATTGCAGAAAGTAGGCAACTATGCCCGAGGAGAAGAAAATGGCGATCGATAACGAAAATACGTCACCCGCCAAATCGAAAACGGGTTCGCCGGGTCGAACCACCAACGCTTTGGTCCACGTGACTATGCTAGATGGATCCGTTTTGAATATTTATATAGATGTAAGTATTATTAGATAAGTCATATACAGCGAAACCTCTCAACAACGGACAACCGTGGGATAGAGAGCATTGTGCATTGTAGAAAGGGTTAACTAGACCAGGGATTCTCAAACTTTATCAGTCTGTGTCGCACTTACAGGTTTAGTATTTTGTCCCGGCGCCCTGTTCAAAATATGTGTAGAATGACATGCATAAATGGGACACAGAAAACAATTACAGTCCCTGGCCAAATTACTTGAAACACCCAATATTTTGTAGTTTCTTCATAATAAAATATAAACTATGCATGTATTATATTTTTTATTTATAAAATATATTGTAAAAATATGTAACATATGTAAATATTAAATAACTAATTAATATTTAGTCCATAATCCATGATTTTTAATAACACCCTTAATTCTTCTGGGCATACTTTCAATGCAAGATATGATTGTCTCTTTTATATCTTCATCGTTCTCCCATGCATCCTTTATATTCTTCATTAATATTTCCTTTGTAGGGTTTTCTTTTTCATATACCTTACTTTTTAGTCGATTCCATACGTTCTCGATGGGATTGAGGTCCGGTGAATTTCCGGGCCAACGTAAAAGAGGTATGTGATTGTCTTGAAAGAATTTCTTAACCTTTTTTGCCACATGGCAAGGAGCATTATCTTGCATAAATATACGCCCTGTCGGTATGCGACGTCCTGGCTTAAAATACGGTAATAACGTGTTTTTTAACACATTTATGTACTGCTCTTGACGCATTGTACCTCCTACAAAATACAAAGGGCCGGGTCCGTCTCCACTAATCACTCCCCAAATCATTACCTGCGGAGGGTGTTTTACAGTTCGAAGAACCGTGGACTCTGTGAGACGTTCGCCAGGGCGTCTACGAACAAATTGTGCTCGCTGCACTAACACACAGAGCGAGCACTCGTCACTAAAGAAAACTTATTAAATAATGCAAATATTAATTCAGTAAAAATCATGTTGTTAAATTATTCACCTTTTTCCAATTCTCGTCTATGAAATGTCGATATTTTCTTGTAAAATTGAGACGAGCAGATTTCATTTTTTCTGTTAAACGCAGCTTTTTTACAGGTCTTCGGCCCATTAGGCGATTTTCGCGCAATCGGCCCCTGACAGTTCTGCTCGAAATCTCTATTCCTCTCTCTTGTAAATTTTTTTGAATCATTTTAATTGTAGCAAATCTATTGCTCAAAGCCTGATGAACAATTTCGCGGTCAGATCTCTTCGAAGTTTTTCTTTTCCGACCGCACTTTACCCGTCTTTGTGTCGATGTGCTAGCTCCTTCGTTTAAGTTTCTAGCTAAACGCGAAACAGAAGAAGGAGATACTTTTTGTAATTTTGCAAATTCTCGTTGCGAATGTTTGTTTGATTGTAGAAGTGCTTGTATAGCGGCTTTTTGGTCACTTGTTAAATCTTTCCCGGGCATTTTCTACAAAAAACCTCAAATATTTGAATTTTTTTCAAATTCCAAATAATTCATTATTAAGAGAGAGATAGAATAACAATTCTACCTTTGCAATAACGATGTATCAACACAAAACACTTAACGATACTCCATAACTTAGCTTCTATACGGTTATGACGAAATATTTTAAAAAATATCGATGCATTCTCTAAACTGTGAACTCGCTAAATGTAAGTTAATAACTGAAATATTTATATATACGTACTTTACTCTTCTAAATATCATTTCTCTGGTATTTTTATTTATTGATACAATAATCTAGTCCCCCTATAAACGATCGGATTCAAAGCAAAAGAATATTACTATAATAGGATAGGAATTTCCAGGTAAAAGGGCTGATTTATGACATGCTTCAAGTTGGCCATGGACTGTAAGTCATATACAGCGAAACCTCTCAACAACGGACAACTGTGGAATAGAGAGCATTGTTCATTGTAGAAAGGGTTAACTAGACCAAGGATTCTCAAACTTTATGTCTGTGTCACACTTTCAGGTTTAGGATTTTGTCCCGGCGCCCTTTTCAAAATATGTGTAGAATGAAATGCATAAATCAGGCACAGAAATAGAAACAATTAAGATAAACCTTATAATGTGAAGCCCATATTTATTAAAATTGATTCACAAGAACCATCAAACTAAAATATGAAAATACAAAAAAAAATAAATAAATGGTGAAAACCTTCAACCTTCAACGACAAGTTAATGTGACGGGCGAGCTTGCTGATCGCCACGCCTTTTCAAAACGCGAAATACTCACTCTCATTTCTCGCTCCACATCGATTTTTGAGCGATATTCGCTTTTTATTACAGCTACAACTGAAAATTCGGCTTCGCATAAATAGGTTATCGCAAAGGGAATGAGGATCCTTACAGCTCTTGATATCCATTTTTGATCGATATCCAAAACTCCACTAAATCGGAAGAAGCGAATTTTGTTTTCAGGCTGTTGTCGCAAGAGAATTCAATTAGACTCTTCTTCTTGCGAAATGAATTCTGGTGGTGGGTGAGCACGGAAAGGATCTTGGATCCACGCAAATTTCTCGACATTGTCTTGTTTAAAGTATTTTGCAAACCGGTCAGTGAGCTTTGAAGAGTGTTCCTTGAAAAGGGACAGCAAGTCTTGTGAAACAACGACTTTATTACAGGCCACGTATTTGTGCAATTCAGGGAGACAATGTTGACCGCCATCCTGATATAAATTTTGATTCCTTAGCAGATATACTTTCACAACTGAAATAGCGGAAGAGGTGGTACTAAAAATACGTTATCTATTTAGTTATTTTTTTCCTTTTCCTTGTTTTACACGTTTATACGTTTATTTGTTTATTCGAAAATTATCGAATATCCATTTTGTTCTATTGTTGCATACTGTTTTCCAAAATATACTTCCGTCTCTAGAGTCTTCCCAAATTCTTCCCAGTTTTCCTTCGCTCGTTTTATAGTTTGTTTTGCTTCATTCCTTTTTTGTGTGTAATTTATTTTATCTTCTAGGTTTCCCGTTTTTATGTATTTTTCCCATGCAAATTTCTTCTTAATATTTTCATGTATTCGTTTGGTCCACCACTTGCTCCTTTTTGTATTTTCATTAATCATTTTTTTACCACGTAATTATGTTGCTGTGTCTAGTATTATGTTTTTAAAGGTTGCCCAGCTTTTCTCTATGCATATTTTCTTTATTTGTTCCCTGTTTTTCTCTTAACTTGCCGTCTAGCATTTCTTTGTATTTGAGTTTTCTTTCTTCATTTTTTAATTTTTCTGTAGTAATTTTGGTGTATTTCTTGGCTTCTATTTCTTTTGCTTAAAATATATTGATTTCCATTACTAACGGTTTGTGGTATGTACTTGGTTCTGCTTCGTTATATCAGTCGCATGGTCCGCAGATTATAAATAGTGTATGTGTGACTTACACCCGACAGAGGTGATATTTTGAAATCAATAACCCAGTGTAAAAAATAAAAACTGATCAAAAATCAGTTGTACTGATACTGTAACAAGAAATGATAATATAATAAATAGACAACTTCTTAACAATGTGGATAGGATTGTTGGAAATCTTGCACCATCAGGTATATTTCCACATTCGTCTCAGCGAAGGTTGTTCGCATTCAAATGAAAAGTAAATATAAGTATTTTTTTCTTACAACCAAACAGCAGTAATGATTAGAGCAACGCAAATTGCGCTGAAAGCCAGTGGCTGACGCATAAAAGTTTACACAAAATAAACACGGCCGGGACAATTCGGTATAAGCGTCAGTATAACTGCGACTCGAAAGCCGATCTGTTGTGTATGCATCTACGCTGTCGTATACTATATCGTAGTTCTACGTTTGTTTTGAAAATGTTTCCTACGTCGCGAAAACGACCAAAGTTGGACACAATAACAGAATTTATTGCAGAAATGCCTGATTGAAAATGTGATGGCGCTAAAATTCAATGTGTAGTGTGTAAAATAGATTTAATGTGTTGGTCGAAAAGTGATTGTCTACGGCACGTAAATAGTGCAGGGCATGTTTAAAAAAAAAATTCCACACGAGATTATGACAAATTTAAATTTAATTTATGTGTTACCTTTATTGCATGTAATTTACCATTTCATTTACTAAGGAAGAAAGCATACGTCTCGTTTTTGGAATGAATATTCGGACTTTAAGTTACCAAGTGAGAGAACATTACAGAGAGTTGTGCCGTCTGCTCGTGAGCATGTCGAGAAAAGAATTAAGTCGGAGTTGCAAGATAAAAAACTGTGGTTATGTGTGGACGAAACAACAGATCGTAAAAAACATTCTGTGGTTAATGTAATGGTACGCACAATGGAACCACATCGACCGTCACCCTCAATTTTACTAGCTTCCAGACGAATACAACAAAGCACTGCCGAAGTAATTTCAATGTTGGTGTTAAATACATTAGAAAAGTTTGAACTTTCAACAAATCAACTGTTGATGTTTATGAGTGATGGTGCCGCAAACATGCTTTCTGTAGGTCGATCTCTTCAAAAACATTGTGCTAACTTGTTGCATATTACATGTAAAATTCACACTCTCAGTCTCGTAGCAGATAGTATCAGAAAATGTTATCCCGAGGTAGACGCTCTAATAGCACATACAAAAGCTGTGTTTGTAAAATCCCCAAAACGTATTCGGAAATTTCATAGACTATGCCCCGGTATTCCTGAACCACCACAACCTATTCTTGCTCGTTGGGGAACATGGTTAGAGGCTGCATTTTATTATCTTAAATATTTTGAGAATATAAAGAACGTGATTTTAGAATTCGACCCAAAGGAAGCTGCGGCTGTCAAGGTAAGCCGCTTGAAATTTCAGGATAGTCAAGTTAAAATAGATTTGGAAATTATTCAGAACAATTAGGTGGGACTAGCGGATGCGATAGAAAAACTACAAAATTCTTCGGTGTCGTTAGTGGAATCTTTGCAAATAGTGCAACATGTTCACGCACAGCTATGTGCGATAGAAGACGCAAGAAATGTTAAGACAAATTTGTGAAGGTGCGTCAACAGAACCGTTAAGTTATTTGAAAGATTATTTTACTTACGTAAATATAACGTCACTAGATGTAGAACGTTCGTTTTCGGCATACAAAAACACTTTTTCTTCACGCCGCACTCACTTTGCCGAAACAACTTTGGAAACATATCTCATGTTACAAATATTAAATAGACATTATCCACTTTGTGATTTCACGGAGGACTCTTAAAACGGTAAGTGTTTGAGCACGTATCACATTTAATTTATTTTGTGTAAACTTTTATGCTTCCGCCACTGGCTTTCAGCGCAGTTGCCTTGCTCTAGTAATGATTAACCTTGCAAATATGCGGTAACAGCCAGAGGCGTGGCGGACGCATAAAAGTTTACACATAAAATAGAAGGTAAGAAATAAATTATAAGACGTGCTGAAACACTTACCGTTTTAAAAGTCTACCGTGAAATCACAAACTGGGTAACATCTGTTAAATATTTGAATCATTAGATATGTTTCCATAGCTTTTCAGCGTTTCAGTCAAGAGTACGACGTGCGGAATAAATGTTTTTTAATGCCTAAAACGACCGTTCGACATCTAGCGATGTTATATTTGCATATTTAAAATAATCTTTGAAACAACTTAATGCATCTTCACACGCACCTTCACAAATTTGTCTTAATATATGAAAATCGGAGTCTTTCTCTAAAACACTTTCAAATTTTCGTATTACACACCAATTTGTTTCGCCTTCTACAGCGCATAACTGTGCGTGAACATCATTCACAGTTTGAACAGAATCCACTAGTGACATCGAAACATTTAGTAATTTTTCTATTCTCTCCGCTAGTCCGAAGTAATTATTGTGAATAGTTTGTAAATCTTTTTTAACCTGACTATCTTCAAATATTTCCTGACTTTTCTTGATTGCCGCAGCTTCTGTCGGATTGAATTTTAAAACTACCTTCTTTACTTGATCAAAATATTTGTTGTAGTAAAACGCAGCCTGCAACCATGTTCCCCAACGTGTAACAATCGGCTGTGGTGGTTCAGGTAAATCAGGACACAGTTTGTGAAATAGTCGGGTACGTTTCGGGGACTTTAGAAACACTGCCTTTGTACTAGCAATCAATGCATTTACTAGTGGAAAACATGTAGGAATCGTTTGTGCCGCAAGATTTAAAGTATGGATTTTACACGTTACATGTAAGAAGTTACCACTGTGTTCTTTAAGAGATCGGCCCAAAGAACGCGTGTTTGCGGCACCGTCAGTTATAAACATTAAAAGTTGCTTAGTTGAAACTTCAAATTTGTTCAATGAGTTCAACACCACCTTTAAAATCTCATCGGCAGTACAATTTATATCTCTTTTGGAAGCAAGTAAGAAGGAGGATGACGGTCGATGTGGTTCCACTGTACGTACCATTACATTGACCACAGAATGTTTTTGACGATCTGTTGTTTCGTCCACACACAACCACAGTTTTTTTATCTTTCAATTCCGTTTATATTCTTTTTTCTATATGTTTACGAGCAAATGGCACTACATTTCGTATCGATGTCCGACTAGGTAATTTTCTCAGTCCGCATATTTATTCCAGAAGGAGACAAATGCTTCTTTGTCTAGTAAACGAAACGATAGATTACATAAAATAAGAGTAACACCTAAATCAAATGTAAATTTTTCTTGGTCTCGTATGCCACTTTTTGCAGAAGAATGCTGTTTGCTTTCGATGTGACGTTGACAATGGCTTCTGAACCAACACATTAAAGGGATTTTACAAGCTAGACATTGAATTTTAGCGCCATCAAAATTTAAGTCCGGCATGTCCACTATAATGTTTTTAACTGTGTCTGCCATTGGTCGTTTTCGCGACGTACCTAACTGCGACATTTTTAAAACAAACATAAGCGTACAATTACGAAATAAGTTACGACAGCCTACATATACACAGAACTACTCGCATACAGCATCGATTTAGTACTGACGCTGTGAACGCGTGAAATAAATAATCGCCGACTTCGCACCACATATCTACCTACTACACTCACTGTTACCGCTGTTTGCCCAGACTAGTAATGATTGATTTCCGTAACCGGTAAAAGGAAAAAGCTTTTATTTGATATTCCAACGCCCATTAACCATATAAAGAAAATAAAATTTGATTTCAGAGAAAATCGAAAGGACAAGATTTATTGGTGAAAGTTTGCGAATCCATCAACCTTATCGAAAGGGACTATTTCGGTCTGATATACGTGGATAGACATGATCCTAGAAACTGGTTAGATCTGGACAAGAGAACATCGAAATTCATGAAAGGTAGAAGGTCCTTCTGATCCCCATTACGTTTTCTAAAACGTTTCTTTTCCAGCCGAGCCTTGGAAATTCAACTTCCAAGTAAAATTCTACCCGCCGGATCCCGCCCAACTTCAGGAGGACATTACGCGTTACCAATTGTGCTTGCAGATCAGAAACGACATCTTAAACAATCGATTACCGTGTTCATTCGTTACTCATGCCTTATTGGGGTCCTACCTCGTCCAATCGGAACTGGGAGATTACGACGGTGATACCATGGACCAAAATTACCTCTCCGAATTCAAGTTCGCGCCCAACCAAACGCCGGATCTAGTTAGCAAAGTGATGGAGCTGCATAAAACGCATAAGTAAGCAATGTACTTTCTGTAAATCGTTATTCCATATAAATCCCTTTTTTTTTATTGTTATGACAGGGGTCAAACACCTGCCGAAGCTGAACTGCACTACTTAGAAAACGCGAAGAAGTTAGCGATGTACGGAGTGGATCTCCATCCTGCAAAAGATTCGGAAGGCGTAGATATCATGTTAGGTAAGACTTGCAAATCGCTTGTGAGATGTTAATTAGTTATGGTGCATTGTTGTTTTCTATTATTTGGAAATAGGTGTCTGTGCTTCCGGTCTATTGGTATACAGAGACCGTTTGAGGATAAATAGGTTCGCCTGGCCCAAGATCTTGAAGATCAGCTACAAACGACATAATTTCTATATCAAAATTAGACCTGGTGAGTTTGAACAGTTCGAGTCTACCATCGGATTCAAACTAGCTAATCATAGAGCTGCCAAGAAGCTATGGAAGACTTGCGTGGAACACCATACGTTCTTTAGGTAAGTTTAAGCGTGAGAATGATAGAATCTGAAGAAAAGTATATTATTTAAAACTTTTTTCAAATTTATTGAGGTTTCTACGAAAAAACCTATTTAAATAATATATAAATCAAACTGAATTTTAAGTGTAGATGAGCAAATTCAAGCACTAAAATTACCAAATGACAATAACACTGGGGAACAGCAATTTTGTTGTCTTAAATCTGTGACTTGTTTTCAACTAACTTTTGGCCTCCAAAAGATCCAAAAGTAACCGCAGTTTTCGTCAATCACGTCAACTTTTTAAGCTACAGGATACCCTCAAAAGTCATACAAATTGTGCATATAAAGGAAAATAAAGTAAAAACATACCAAATATATTGTTTATAAAGAATAATTTTATTCATACAAAGGCTATAATAGTTACTGCAAGTTAAATTGTGTTCATACAAATAGTTGTTTTTTTATCGAACGGTAATTACATATTAAGGCAAAAATTTTCGCTTATAGCTTTTTCTGGAATGTTTAATCTGTGGACATTCTCGTTTGATGCTCCAACAATAGTCAGCCATCATATGTACAGCCCATCTACCTTGATACCGTGCCTCCATGACCTTCAAATCCTGGTGAAATCGTTCATCCTGCTCATCACTGACTGCACCAAGATTTTCCGGGAAGTTAGCAAGATGGCTATGTAAAAAATGCAATTTGGTGCTCATGTTGCAACCTAGCAGTTTGAAGTTCTTCAAGAGTTGCTGAACAATTTTGGCGTAATTCTGTGCTCGTGTATTTCCAAGATAGTCTTTTACAATGTTTTTGAATGCCAACCGAGAATTCTTTTGAATTTCTGACATTGTTCCGATGAAATGTTCATCTTTAACAAGCGCTGCCGAATCTGTGGACCATCAAAAACACCGGCCTTTATCTTTTCAAATGACAGGTTAGGAAATGCCGAAATGAGATACTTGAAACAGTCTCCTTCAATTGGCAAAGCTTTAACGAATTGCTTCATGAGACCCAATTTTATATGCAGAGATGGAAACATAATGTTCTTTCTGTCGACAAGTGGCTGATGTATAATGTTTGGATCACCAGGTTGCAGGTCGGATCGTGGCAGCCAATTCGACTGCACCCAATGCTTCTCACGAGCTCTGCTGTCCCACATACACAAAAAGCAGGGATACTTGGTATATCCGCGTTGCTGGCCAAGAAGGAAGCTAACCATTTTAAGGTCAACGCAAATGATCTATTGGTGCGTGTGGTTTGAAACCCAATAAAATAGGCTCTCTTTATGTCTTCATATTCTTCACTCAAACGAACTGAATGGCCTATCGGGACTGAACCAAATAAATTTCCATTGTGGACGAGAACACACTTAAAGCTGGGCCTTTGAGCTATCGATAAACAGTCGCCATTCAGTTGCGTATAGGGCTAAAAGTTTCCCAACTCTTCCATTAAACCATGTACGTTATGGCAATACACAAATCCATCCTCACTTCGAAGTATTTTTAGAAACACACTTTCTCTTGATCGAAAATAGGATACCTTAGCTCCCTTTTCAAGCAAGTTTTCTCGTGCAGTCTTGATGCTAAAAAGCTCTAAACTTTTTTAGATAGTCCCAAATCTCGTACCAAATCATTCAACTTCATGCTGGTCAAATCCACTACGAACGGAATCATCTTTAATTTCAAAATCTTCATCGTTGGGGTCACTGATCTTCAACAGCCCTCGTATTCCCGTTTTTTCCAAAGAGGGTAATTTCATTGAAAACTGTCTCTGGGATTTCGGCTGAATGAGGCGCGGGGCCGTATAACTGGATGGTAAACTAGTATACTCTATTTTACATTTGTTTTTCTTGTATAATCCTGACGTTATCACTATACAAGGTAAAACAATCCTTGAATGATCTCTGGGCTTTCGCCAAATCATAGGTATACCAAAGGGGACTTTTATCACGTGTTCCCTTGGTCCATTATCCGAAACCCTCAACACTTTTGTTTTACACACTTTGTTAGGGGTCCATGATTTATCTTGATCCCCAAATTTTCACTAAAATAGGCAAAATAGACTTGCCAGACAAATGTACCGATGTTTGTCCTTTGACTGGAATGGTAAAACTGCCACATATGTAACAAAACGAATCGGGGCTGTTTAAGCACTTACGAGTGAACTAGCAGAGGTAGACATAAGGAAAAGTTTTACTTCATATATAAATAACACTAAAAACTGCCTAACCTTTTTATATAAACAAGAACCCCAGACTCCACGTCGGAATGGGCTGCACCGTTTCAGAGCGACACACAACGTCTCACTACAGAATCTCGGCCCTAACTGAACAAGTCCAAAAAAAGTATAAACCTCTGCTGTTCCCCTATGCGTCATTCACCACGCCCCCCCCACGAAAAAGGTTTGTGTAGCCAATAGGAGAGCAATAGTGCTTCCTATGATCCATGCTCGATTTCGCGGAGAGTGGTACATTCTCATAAGGTGTAGAGATAAAACTTGACGTGGTAGAAGAAAACTAACTACAGTTTTGAAACCAGCATGCCCAATTAACTATAAAAACAACTCAAAAACCAAACTCAACATTAATTGTGTTACAAATTGTTCTCCAGTGTAATCTAAAAAATAAAAATTTGTCAAAGAAAATAATTTTTTCAAGTTTTTGGATAATTTCCACTCGAAAATGTCACATCGTCACCGTGGAATGAAATTTAAGACAAATAACAGATGAGTTACAACGTAATTTTTCTCCTTTTTAAGTGTTAAAGTCTCCCGAAGCGAACCAGAAATCGTCCCTCTTCCCGCGCTTGGGCCCAAATTCCGTTATTCGGGGGGCCGAACCCATTACGAAAATTAAAAAGACTCTAATCGATAGACCCGCCCCTCAATTCGAAAGATCGTTGACAGCCGCGGAATGGGGCCGTCCCGTAGCATGGCCCGTAAGTTTGGCTTAAGCAATTTCTAAATACAGCTCCGCAATGAAATGTTACCAGATACGATTTGTCATTTGTAGAACTGGCAATATCGGAATCGAAATAATGGCGCGAAAATTTTAAATTTCATAAAATAAAAGGCTATTTTATAGTAAGTCCGCTGTTTAAATAAAAAAAAAATAAATCATCGTTAACGAGATGACGATGACTTTTTTATTTCCTCTCCTGAACTACTACTAAGTTATAGAACTAAAAAAATTCTTGCTTATGCTTGTGGTATCGATATAAATAAAAAAAAACCTAAAAACATTATAGCCTAATACCGGGTGTTCCAGATTCAATGTTACAAGCGATATCTTCCTTATCTACCTGTAGTTCTCACTTAATAGGTCATTTTCAGTAACTTTTTTAACCTTTTAGACTCGGTACTTTAAAAAAACTGATCTAAAGATTAAGTGCCCTGTAAACTTTTGCAAATTTCTACAGCAGTGTTGTAGAACATGAATAAAAGGAAATAAAATCTGTTTTCCGCAGAAAAACCGCAAGTTTATTAAAAACGTACATTTCGCGGCTAAATCGCCGCATCTTCAGTAAGACAAATTATACTAAATACACTGTACTATAAAATGAAAAAATATGTCAAATAATCATAAATAAATGAATAAATAAAATCCAAAAAAAAAAATTTTTTTTTTTTTCATTTTTTTTTCATTTTTTATTTTAAACAACCTAGTGTGGACGGGAAAAGTTTAAAAGGGGACAGAAATGAGAAATTAGGACCGAAAAAAATTTAAAGTGAATACAGAGATGTTCCAAAAACGCCAAAAAATTCTATAATTTCTAGTAAATAAAAACGTAGAAGTTACTTAACTGTTAACATTACAAAATTACCATTCTTAAGTACTAAGTATTTGTAACGTAAAACAAAAAACTTTGCAGTAAGAAATATTATTCAAGCGTTCCATTAAAGAATCCACGCTGGGGCCACAAAAAAAACTCTTTTTGATTTTTGCATGAATGAAATTGTAAGGTTATTGCCTTTAACATTTTAAATTCCGTTTTGGGAACCATTCAGACCCCAAACATCACGGCAACCCAATTGCCTTCTCCCTTTTTTTTTGATGTCATCCAATTACAACATTGTCAATCAGCTTAAATTTTATTGGGTTAAGGATTTTTTTATTTTTTACTAAAGGAAACACGACGTATCTGCATAAATGGACACTATAAAAAGGATACCTAGGCTCCAGTACCAATTTTGGTACTCATTGGAAACCAAATTTTTTGTGCAAATACAATACTTTGCACTGAGACAGGGCCCATTTTCCTTCAAATTGTGACGAACCATAAAGGGTTTTCGCCAATTTAAAGATTTTTTATTCTGGAAAGAACGAAAAAATTATGATTTAAATTCTACTTGTCTCATTTAGCCCTTTAAATCTTTGTTGTAAGTTGTAAATTCACATTTTTTTTTAATTATTTTTTTTCAAATCCTAAAATCAGTTTTTTTGTCTTTCGGGGGAAACTCCACGAATATTACCACTTTGATGTCGTTAGCGCATATTGCGTAGCACGATAGTTACGGGTTTCCGTATGGGCGCGCGCCCGTCTCCCAAGCAAGGTCACACTACGTATGCAGACAAAAACGGCGAATTTCGCTATAAAAAGGCGCCCCAAATCCGTATACATTTGTCTTTCTGCTGGTTCATACTGCGAAGGAACAACCCCTCCCCCCTAATCTTAGTACTGCGGAGAGCTCTTACTCCCCAGATTTCGCTTCTCTGGGGCCCCGCTGGTTGCGCCTCGCAAAGGTTGGACAGCGAATCGTCGACACTTCAGGGTAGCGTGGCGTAAGCTATCTGTTGTGAGTTTCCACGCCCGAATTATTTAAAGGTCCGTTCCGTCGATATTTTTGTGTCTTTAACGCGACATAAAGTTTAAAGTTCAATAAATTTCCATTGACTTCGTACCACGTCACCAGGTGAACGGATTTAAACGGCCCCCTAACACCTTTGTTGAAACTTTAAATAAACACTAATTGTAACTCTCAATTATAGCTACTAATTTTGAGGTTGTGAACGTAGCTTTAATCTTAAACCGTTTCCTTTTCGTTTGTAAGCTTTTCTGATCCTATTTTCTGTTGATCCGACGTTCTAATGCTTCGTCTCATAGTTTTAATTGTTTTTTGAGATGCAGGTCACACTACGTATGCAGGCAAAAACGGCCAAATTTCGCTTATAAAAGGCGACCGAAATCCGCATACATTTTTTTCTGCTGGTTCAATACGTGTGAAGGAACAACCCCTCTGGTTAATCTTAGCACTGCCCAGACTTTCCTTCTCTGCGGCCGCTGGCTGCGTCCTCTCAAAGGTTGGACAGCGATATCGTCGACCCTTCATGGGTAGCGTGGCGTAAGCTATCTGTTATGGAGTTTCGACGCCCGAATTATTCAAAGTGCGTTCCGTCGTTATTTTGTGTCCCTTTAAAGCGACGTAAAGTTTAAAATCCAATTTCCATTGACTTCGATCACGTCACTTGGTAAACGGACGCATTTAAACAGCTTTGTTATACTTTAAATAAACACTAATTGTAATTCTGAAATTATAGCTACATATTTTGAAGTTGTGCACATAGCTTTAATCTTTAAACCGTTCCTTTCTGTTTGTAGCTTTTCTGAGCCTATTTTCTGTTAATCGACGGTTCTAATGCTTCTTCCCTCATAGATTTTAACTTTTTTTAGATTTTTTTTTTTCGATTTCACTTGGGCTGACCGTTACTGTAACACCTTCTGAATGACCATTAATTGAAACGCATACTGAAGAATTCTGCTCCATGTTTAAGACTGAAGATAGTAATGTTCTATAGAAACTTAAACATTTCCGTCACGCCAAGCTCATTTCCGTCAGGTTTCATTACTTTGCGAGTGTAGCGGAAATGAGAATTTGGCAAATAATAATGATTTAATGTAAACAACAAGATAAACTAGGGTTAAGAAATCAAAAATTGTATAGCGTTCACTGTTTTTTTTTTTTTTTTTAATATTTAATAAACCTTTAATCTTTCCCTTAAAAATGTTGTTCTACGGGACGGAAATAAGGAGAGAAGAAATATGAAACTAAAAACTAACCTTCTTTTCACGATATTTTTTCAGGAGGGATCAACTAATTACACAAGCAACATAACCAAACTCTGTCTGAAAGCTCCTAACGCCATCTAACGTCTGATTTCACTACTTAGAACCATGCGTGACGTAAATGATAGCAAATCGCGATTACACAAGAAATATTCGTGCTTTACCAATATTTATCATTAGCACATTTTAATTTTTAACCAATTTTAGAAAGTCAAGACATGATAGATTAGAAAAAAATTGAAAATGTTGCCAATTTTTTGTTCCTTACGACAACGGGTTTCAATCCACCTGGTACAACGGAATATATTTTGTAAATTTACGAAATACATTTGTGACATCTCAGTATCATCAAAGCAAAAAGTTATTGACCCTAAATACACGGAAATAGTTCACTAAAACCCTTACCCACAATACTTAATTCCTACTGGACGCACGTTTCGATAGCCAAGCTATCATCATCAGCAGCAAGACTGAACTAACAAGTCCAGTACGAATTAAATGTTGTGGTAAGGGTTTTAGTGAACTGTTTCAATGTTCCAGCGCCACAGATTTAGAGTACCCGTTTAGTGTGATGGCTTCCCTAATACACTAATAATTTTTGTTTCAAATACAAATTTCGCGCTATTAGCATTCCATTGTTGCCAAATCAAGTTCAGAAAGAAATACACTTACAAGATCGCGATGATGCTATGTTACATTTCATTTATCTTTATAGCATTAGGAGGCGGTAGACAAGAAGATGATTATAACGAAGCCAATAAGAGGCATACCATGTCTTATCCACCAGAACGTATTCCCGATATGGAAAATGAAAGCCCTACCAAAGCTAAACCAAGTAAAGAACTGGAGAAAAAAGAGAAATTAAAAGACAAGGTAAGTATTGAATTTGATCGATTGGATGAATAATTCTAATTGTTGTGATTAACAATAAGAAACAGGTGACTTACAGAAGCTGTTTTTTTAATGTTTCAGCCTTTTAACTTTCGGCAACCATATATAGTAGGTTGTGGATTTTTGACGTTGACATTGACAGTTCAATTTTAAATAACATTTTTGATTAATTTAGCTTCGCCCATTAAGAGAACAGTTTTTAATAGAAAAAGGAAACCCTTTTAATTTTCGTATATTTTACTAAAACAATTGATTAGTCCGCTCGAAGAGGTAGTATGGGAACAACATCGGCTAGTTCCGCCAGTTCTATGGAAGGAGATTACGAAGCTGAGAAAGTCCAAAAGGTTCTGACCAATACGCTTACAAGTTTTGTTATTATATCTATACTTATTCTAAAGCGAGGTAATGTCTCTGCGCGGTATAGGCGTACGCTTCCTTCAATAAGTACAATACCCAAAAATAAGTGTTTAATCGAATAATAATTACCAATCGACAATTATAACTAGAGCTGCTCGCTAGCGCCAACGGGCAGTGGCGGAGGTTCGATACAACCCTCAGTATAACTGCGAGTCTCAATTCAGATCTGTTGTGTATACATGTACGCTGCCGTAAATACTATTTCGTAGTTCTACGTTGTTTTTAAAATGTTGCCTACGTCGCGAAAACGACCAATGTTGGACAAAGTTACAGAATTTATAGCAGAAATGCTTGACCTAAATTATGATGGCGTTTGAATTCAATGTGTAGTTTGTAATATCCCTTTAATGTGTTGGTCCAAAAGGAATTGTCTACGTCACGTAAATAGTAAACAGCATTCTTCAAAAAACAAATTGCACACGACACTATGACAAATTTAAATTTAATTTTATGTGTTACCTTTATTGCATGCAATCTACCGTTTAATTTACTAGACAAGGAAGCATATATCTTCTTGTGGAATATTCGGACTGCAAATTACCAAGTCGGGCATCGTTACAAAGAATTGTGCCGTCTGTTCGTGAACATGTTTTAAAAAAGAATTAAATCGGAGTTGAAAAATAAAAAACGGTGGTTATGTATGGACGAAACAACAGATCGTAAAAAACATTCCGTGGTTAATGTAATGGTACGTACAGTGGAACCACATCAATCGTCACCTTCAATTCTATTAGCTTCCAGACAAGTACAACAATGTTTTGCCGAAGTAATTTCAAAGTTAGTGTTAAAAATACATTGGAAAAGTTTGAACTTTCAACAAACCAACTGTTGATGTTTATGAGTGATGGTGCCGCAAACATGTTTTCTATAGGCCGGTCTCTTAAAAAACATTGTGCTAACTTGTTACATATTACGTGAAAAATTCATGCTTTCAGTCATGTGGCAGATAGTATTAGAAAATGCTATCCTGAGGTAGACGCTTTAATAGCACATACAAAAGCAGTGGTTGTCAAATCCCCAAAACGTATTCGCAAATTTCACAGACCGTGCTCCCGTATGCCTGAGCCACCAGAACCTATTCTTAAACGTTGGGGAACATGGTTACAGGGCGCGTTTTATTATCATAAATATTTTGAGAATATTAAGAACGTGGTTTTACAATTCGATCCAAAGGAAGCTGCGGCTATCAAGGAAAGCCAGTCGAAATTTCAAGATAGGTTAAAACGGATTTAAAAACTATTCAGAACAATTACTTGGGACTAGTGGCAGCAATAGAAAAATTACAAAATCCTTCGGTGTCTCTGCAAATAGTGCAACATGTTCGCGCGCAGCTATGCGCGGTAGAAGACGCAAAAAATGTTTGTGTTCTAGAAAGTTTGAAAGTGTTTCAGAGAAAGATTCTGATTTTGGCACATTAAGACAAATTTGTGAAGGTGCGTCAACAGAACCGTTAAGTTGTTCCAAAGATTTGCAGTGGTTCCACTAACGACAACGTTCTATTTTGTCATTGCTCTATTGCGTCATCTTATTACGAATAGTTTGTAACCCTGTTTCAATGGAAATATCTTGAAATTATTGAAATAAGTAAAATAATGAAGAGCTGCCTGCAACCATGTTCTCCAACGTGTAAGAGTCGTCTGTGGTGGTTCACGAACACAAGGACACTGCGTGAACCGATTGAAGACATTTTGGAGATTTGAGAAACACTTTTTGTACTTGCTATTAATACATTTACCTCGGGTGAACATTGTCGAATAGTCTTTGCCACAAGATGTAAAGCAAGTAACATGTAAACACTTGCAGCCGTGTTCAAGAAGAGAACGGCCTACCGAACACATTGTCGCGGGAAATCGCTTTATAAACATCAACACTGGATGTGGTGAGACTTGAAAGTTTTGTGAGTACTAAGTATCACCCTCCCCAAAATTTCTGCACCAGTACACTTTTCCAGTCTTTTGCTAGCTAGTAACAGTGGCAATATCGGTTTATGAGAATCTGGTACGCGTTACTACGAGGTTTTGGCAAATTAAATAACCGGACCCGGGGCTACTATCGGCAAACAGCGAGCACGCCACGGCAGGTTTTTTAAACATGTTTGTTGCTTGTAGATGCTTCCCTCACCCTGAGCTCCGATGGGCACGGTTGTACGTCGCTCAGTCTCGCTGTAGTAATCGTCCGTTCAAGTCCTTACGCTAGCGTCGCGTCTGAAAAATCAGAGTGTTCAGATCGAGCAACGAGTTAACCTTGGGTTTTTCTTGTGAAACCTTCGCGAACGAGTGAGAAGACGAAGACCCGTTTTGTGGAAGAGCCCATCCGGATGCTCCACCCAGAACAACGCTCCAGCCCATTACGCCTTGTCTGTGAAGGGTTCATTGCGAAATCCGGCATCACCGTGTTGGACCACCCACCGAAACTCGCCGACCTGGCCCCATGTGACCTTTTTTTTTATTTCCTAAGGTAAAATCGGAGCTAAGGGGAGACAAGATTTGACAGTGTGGAAAGCGGTGAAAGCGAAAGCGACGGAGGTCTCAACAAGCTGACAGAAAAACGGACTTCCAGCACTGCTTTCGACAGTGGAAAAATTCGTAGGGGCGTTGTAGGGATCGGCAAGGAGAGTACATTGAAGTGGATAAACTTTTTAATGTAATTTGGGATCAATAAAATGTTTTGTAGCACCAGTCCGGTTATTTAATTGCCACACCTCCCATATACATCAAACGAAATTCATTGGCAATAGAAACATTAGAATCTCCAGCCTCCAATCGCCAAATAATTGTGCTTTTTCTTCAACTGTAAATGCTTTTCGTTTCGCCATATCAACGTCGATGAGTACCCTACCTTCAAATCGTAGTTAACTGAATGAAACGTTTATCTATCACGTTTTTACCTTGCCTTTTCATAATCCTGTAGTGAAAATCGGTACTTCCCGGAGTTATTGCCAGGGAAGTACCGGTTGCCTACGCGATGTGGATCCATTAGTCCTTATGAAAGTTAAGTCATTTTTTGTCGTTATATTAATTTCGTTGTAATATCCGATGTTGTTATAAACGATAAGTCTCACGTATAAGAATTTTGCTTTCTAACCGGGACTTTTAAATTTCGTCGTAAAAACCTATATATCGTTATATCAGATGTCGTTATAATCGATATCCACTGTATTTATAACGAATAACATCTAACACAAAACACAACGCGCATTCTCGTTTCCTAAACTGAATGAAAAATAAACAAGCGGACGCTGACAAAGCGAGAATCGATTTTTGCACACAGTCCGCTACTCCGGTGAAACGCCTATGTATCGCAGAAACTATTACCTCGCCCTACTTATTACTATTGCCTATTCGTTTTATTTTGCGGAATTGTTGTGGAGTAAATTTGAGGCTTGTTGTTGGGATTGTGGAGAAAGAACATTTTAATACGCAAAAAATGAATGAATGTGGAGAACTACAATTTAGAATTTATGTGAATTGTTGCAGGTATGGTGTTGGTAATATCCCCATGCCCTCAGGTTATAAATTCGTATTGGCTAGGACTTTAATTTCCCGGACATTCACTTTTACTTGCCTTAGCTCTGAATGTTGATAAAATACTGCCCCAACATATTAGACGATTTTTCATAAGTACTGCTACATTTTAAAATTGCTCTAAGTGACAATTAAAATTGCTGCCAAATCAATAGGTTTTCAAAGGTTATTTTTTTATTATTACAAGGGTAGTTTGAAAAATTTGTTCTCCATCTCTGTCAGATACATTTAGAATAAATACGGGAAAGCTAGCGGAGCCATCTTGCTAAAACGGGCTAGATCCTACGATTACGAGACCGGTACCGGAGGATAGCTCTATATTTCGTCCGTTCCTTTTGGCATATTGCTTTATTATGCTAGATAACCGTTGTGTTGAGATTAGTGTGATAGCAGAGACTATGGGTACCTCGACAGAACGTGTTTGTCATATTATTAATCGAACCGTTCCATCAGCCGGGAAAGTGATGGCGATTATTTTTTGGGATAATTATGGAAGTTTATTAATTTCCCCAGCCAACGACAAACGTGGGGTAATGAGGAAGAAACTCCTCTTTCGTTCAATCTTTTTATATCGTAAATCCTCGAAACTAATGGAATTCCTACAACAGATAACAACGTAAATTCGTATTTCTAGCATAATTTCGAATATTAAATATCTTAACCCCAAGAGACAGGCAAAGAAACACGATAATAAGAAACTGTCAGATACAGGATGTAGTAAAATGGACGAAGGACAGACAAAGGGCATGGAATGAACACGTGGACAGAATGCCTGATAATAAATTAGTTAAAGTATGCAAGCAATTCCTCCCAACAACTTGAAGACCAGTAGGACGTCCGCTAGCACGATGAAAAGAAAGCTGGAGCTCCTCCTCGACCGAATAGGCCAGACGTAGTCCTAATCAACGGGAAAAGAAAAAAGAAATATCTTTCGTAAAGTTTTATGTAGTACGTCAATAAGTTTATTATTGCTGGGTTGTCGGTGATTTTTTGCATCACAGAGTAGTGTATTTAAGTCGTCTAGTCGCGTCACTACATGTATTCCATCATGCTACCTTTGAAAATAAGTTAATTCAACAAAGAATCATCGTCAAAATCATATTTGGAAAGGAAGTATCAAAATTTGCTGTGGATAAAACAATCGCCATCGTGATTAAAATGAAGAAGTTGAGGGACGCCAGTTGATTTTCTCACTTTAAGTTAAATTTTCATCGAGGTAACTCGTATTTTGACTGCGCTCCCAGTTTAAAGTGTTAATATTTCAAATCATGTTAGGAGTGAAGATTGGTGGTTAAGGATAGGCAGGTTTCCTGTAAATGTAATATAAACATAGAATTTATATTGACATCGTCATAAAAATCCCGGTTAGTTTCAATTTTCATTTTTAAATTTCTTTTAATGAAAAACACTAGAAGAAAAACTGAAAAAACCACAATTGGATACAGAAACCTTACTCCCATAAATCTGGATGGTCTGATGTATGCCGATGACATAATACTGATTGCTGATAGTAAAAGAAAAATACAATCAATAATAGATATATGGACAAATGAATTAGAACAACTGAAGATGGAAGTAAATATAGAAAAAAAGTAAAATAATGATAATAAATGATACAATATTAACAGAAGAAGAAAGAACAATAACATGCAATCAACAAAAACTAGAGGTGGTAACGGTCTACGAATATTTAGGCAGTGCCATCTCAAATGATGGAAAACTTGATCTGGAAATAGCAAAAAGAAAACAGAAGATTACAAATATATACCATGCATTGAATAAAACAATACTCAGTAAAAAGGAAATGGACATAAATATAAAAACTAAGGTATACAATACCATCGCTCTACAATCTGCAAGCGAGACTTCAGTACCCCTGGAAATACACCACCAACAAATAAATACTACGGAAATGAAATACCTCAGAAGGATAGCCGGGAAAACAAAATACGACAGAATAAGGAACATACAAATAAGGCGGATGACAAAGCAAGAACCAATTAGAATCAAACTAGAAAATAGGCAATTAAATTGGTTTGGCCACATAACAAGAATGGATCAAGACAGACTGGTGCGAAAAGGGTGATTGAGGCAGGAAGGATGGGGAGGAGAAAGCGAGGCAGGCCAAGAAAGACATGGATTGAGGGAATAAAAAAAATAGGTGCAGGACGCGGAAAAACCTTGGGTGAGATGAAAATATGTGCAAGGGACCGGAAGGGATGGAAAGCATGGATAAGGGAGACGAGTAATATGTAGAGACGGGATTTTAGGACGTAAAAAACAGCTAAAAAGGCCCTTTTCTAGGCCTTAAAAACTATGTATTTAGGACGAAAAACTGTGATTTAGGCATGTTAGGCAAATACTTAAAAAAAACGGTAAACACAAAAATCATTTTATTTAAAAAAAACATGAATAAGAAGACGATATTTAATGTAGTTTTAGGTACATTTCAGCCATAAAAAGGAATAAAACATACAAATTTTAACTAACAACTAAAATATGTAGATTCATTTGGTTTAAAATAATAAATAAATTAATTAATCGCCGTGTAACATGTCCTCAAATTTCGCGTTTGCGTAGCACACAAGATATTTTTCCATGTTGTCGTTAGTAAAATTTGTTCTTCGGTCGGAAAACAGCAGTTTGTACGAAGAAAATGAACGTCTACACGTCACACGAGGTTGTAGGACAAAACTTAATATGGACCAGTCAGCTGTGGTATGAGCGGTAGCTTCAACTGCTTCGCCACTGAGCAGCTCAGCAAACTCTTTAACCGTTTTGAAACCTGGATTTTTCAAAAATCACTTGGTTAAACTTGACAAAATTATTTTGCCAACTTTTCCTGGGGCATTCTTGAGAGCTGCTTCGGCATTATTAATTACTGCAACAGAATCTGTAAGAGGAAGGCCGAATGTTTCTAATCTTTTGATGTTATCAATGAGAAATTTATAATGCGACTTGATGTATAAAAGATCGTTTTTGACATTTTGATTGGAAAAGTATTCTTGCGCTTGCTCAATACAGTTAGCTGAATCTTTGTCAAACGATATTACAAACTAAAACATAAAGCGTTAAATAAAAACAATCTTATTTAAAAATTTTGCTAAAAAAGTACTCACTGATTTTATTGCTTCGAAATTATTAACATAAAAAACTACCGCCCCTAACCAAGTTCCCCAACGTGTTAAGACAGGTTCGGGAGGCAAAGGGAGATCTGGCAGATTTTCTTTATACACTGCCACACGCAGTGGAGCTTTTAAAAAGACTCTCTTGGTATTTGAAAATAAAACCATTAACATTAGCATATTGATTTCTTAGACATTCACACACCAAATTGAGTCCATGCGCAAAACATGTTAAATGTTTAAAGATTTTTATAAAAAATCTTCAAATTTGTACCACATTTGAGCATATAAGAAAGCACCATCCGTGACTAAAAGCTTGACTTTTTCGTACTTAATTCCATCTGTTGGCCACAAAATACCTAAAATACGAGAGTTGCCTTTAACTTAAATATCTAGCGTTAAATTTATAATATTATTAAAGTAAGTTTTTTGCATAATATATCTTACCTAAAGCTTGGTTCACAAATCTTGCCATTGTATTGCAATTTGTTCTTTCAAGTTGCTTTGTAGCCAGTAAATACCGTTTTCCTGGTGTTTCAGAACAAAGCTTACCCACAATCATATTTGCCATAATACGACCTTTAGAGTCAGTCGTCTCATCTATAGATATCCAAATATCGTTGTTACCAACTTCTTCGCGAATAGTATTAATAGTCTTAAAAAATTAATAAAAATATTATAGGTGTAAACAAAATCTTAATGACATCAAGTATGAAAATACATTTTTAAATTATTATTTATTATATTAATTACCTCACTGTAACATTTTGTTACATATGTTGTTCTTAAGGTTTTCACGCTTGCCACATTCTTGTTGCAGTATTTAGTGAGAAAATTTCGCAGTTTTGAATAGTTTAATCTGTCCAGAGGAATATTTGCAGACATAAAAGCGTCGCATAAAATCTCGATTAAAAACGTCGATTTCTCTTGAATTTTTGGTGTCTATTAACATTTGGTTCCTCAACGGTTCCTAGGATTTGCCTGATGTCCAGGAGCAGTAGCATGTTGCTCTAAATGATTTTTCTTTTTGCAAGTTAACTACAATAATATTTTGAAGCAAGTTAGGAAAGAAAAACAAAAACGTCCTTTACCATTTTTCCGCACGCTTTACAAAACAACTCTTCACTGTTGCTTGGATTCAGCTGAAAGACAGTAGTGCCTCCAAATTTCCTTCAGCCAGTTTTGAACTTTATCGCTATGTGATTCCTTGGATTTTGGCATTGTTGTAGATGGAAATACACAATACACTGAGTAGATAAACAAGCACAAACCGACAGAAAACTACCGAAAAATATTCGTTGCAAGCTACGATATAAATGAAAATTCAAAGTACGTCTTTCACTATATACTGATTTGTCAATAGTCCACCTCGCTATAGGAACACACACATATACGCTCCAGAGAAACATTAAGAGAATAAATATAAAATCTAAACTGCAATATCAAGATGTCCATTGTACAAACTATGAATGGGCATCGTGTATTCATTAATCACGTTAACAGGGAAGAAGAATTTGCTTATATAGTTTAAATTACAGGGCGTAAACAAGCCGATAGGGATTCCGTAAAATAAAAACGTGGGTGCAGGTAAATGAACCCGAGACCGATAAGCCGATAATTGAGGATATATCTTTAATAGGGTAGTAATATAAATTTTACGGCAGGCAAATCCAAACTTTGCCCCTCACACAATAGACGGGAAAACCCATCGTTGTATTAGTTTATAGCATTTTAGCTGTAAAACTAAAAATTTACATTAAGAAAGATGCAGCTGTGTAAAAACCATATTTATTTAAAATTTAAAAAAAAACGTTTAGACCAAATAAATATGATTTTAGGACAAAATAGGCGAAAAACCACGATTTAGACTGTTAAAAGTCCAAATAGGCAACTAGGCAAAATAAAACATAGCTAGATCGCTTTGATTTGTAGAGAAACATATAGATTTTGTATTATTTTTAATTTGCCTTGAATCTAAACAAAGAGGCATTTTGCCTAAAATCCCGTCTCTAGTAATATGCAATTCGATCCGACGCTCTAAAGGGCATAAGGAATACGGAGAAGAAGGAGAAATTTCTTTTAAATCTCATTTCCGAACCCTCGGTTCATATAATTAATCAATTAATTTTGGACAAATTTAATTTTATCATCAATTTTCCACTTTTAAAACATTTCAGTATAGACTAGAATTTGACTTCTGTGATTCTGTGGCTAAGTTAGAAACTTTTCAGACTACCCTGCTAAATTTATTCATCGTTAAAAAATGTTTTTTTTTTTTCTTTTTTTTTTTTTTTTTTCAAATAAAATTGTTAAGTTTACAAGCAAGACAATCTCTTGATATTGAAGTCTGGAATTCAGTAATGTTAACAAAAACTACTATGTTGGGGATAAATCAATGATAAGTCTCAAATTTAATGCGTTCTCTGTTCGTGTAAATCTTTTCGACTTTCACTACGTTCCCAATTACAATTTTTTTGTGTTGAACATTTCTGTACATAAGTACATATTTAAAAGTACACGATTGTATGTATTGTTGCTCAGACTTGTCGTTTGTTTTTGTTTTTTTGCTTCCTGACGGTGGTATATATATTAGGCGCATGTACATATATAAAAGTGGTTTTGGTGCCGAGCTTTATTTGTAAAGCTGTTTAAAAGAGAGATGTATATAATTTTAATGTCGGTGCCATATACATAGGTAACCTGGGCAAATATGCGGTAACAGCCAGAGGCGTGACGAGCGCATAAAAGTTTACACATAAAATCGAAGGTAAGAAATAAATTATAAAACGTGCTGAAAGACTTACCGTTTCAAAAGTCTTCCGTGAAATCACCAACTGGGTAACATCTGTTAAATATTTGAATTATTAGATATGTTTCCACAGCTGTTTCAGCCAAGTGAGTACGACGTGCGGAATAAATGTTTTTTAATGCCGAAAACGACCGTTCGACATCTAGCGATGTTATATTTGCATATTTAAAATAATCTTCGAAACAACTTAATGCATCTTCACACGCACCTTCACAAATTTGTCTTAATATAAGAAAATCGGAGTCTTTCTCTAAAACACTTTCAAATTTTCGTATTACACACCAATTTGTTTCGCCTTCTACAGCGCATAACTGTGCGTGAACATCATTCACAATTTGAACAGGACCCACTAGCGACATCGAAACATTTTGTAATTTTTCTATTCCCTCCGCTAGTCCGAAGTAATTGTTATGAATAGTTTGTAAATCTCTTTTAACCTGACTATCTTGAAATATTTCTTGGCTTTTCTTGATCGCTGTAGCTTCTGTCGGATTGGATTTAAAAACTATCTTCTTTACTTGATCAAAATATTTGTTGTAGTAAAACGCAGCCTGCAACCATGTTCCCCAACGTGTAACAATCGGCTGTGGTGGTTCAGGTAAATCAGGACACAGTTTGTGAAATAGTCGGGTACGTTTCGGGGACTTTAGAAACACTGCCTTTGTACTAGCAATCAATGCATTTACTAGTGGAAAACATGTAGGAATCGTTTGTGCCGCAAGATTTAGAGTATGGATTTTACACGTTACATGTAAGAAGTTACTTACCACTGTGTTCTTTAGGAGATCGGCCCAAAGAACGCATGTTTGCGGCACCATCACTCATAAACATTAAAAGTTGCTCAGTTGAAACTTCAAATTTGTTCAATGAGTTCAACAACACCTTTAAAATCTCATCGGCAGTACAATTTATAACACTTTTGGAAGTAAGTGAGAAGGAGGATGACGGTCGATGTGGTTCCATTGTACGTACCATTACATTAACCACAGAATGTTTTTGACGATCTGTTGTTTCGTCCACACACAACCACAGTTTTTTATCTTTCAATTCCGTTTTCATTTTTTTTTATAGGTTCATGAGCAAATGGCACTACATTTCGTATCGATGTCCGACTAGGTAATTTTCAAGTTCGCATATTTATTCCAGAAGGAGACAAATGCTTCTTTGTCTAGTAAACGAAACGATAGATTACATAAAATAAGAGTAACACATAAATCAAATGTACATTTTTCTTGGTCTCGTATGCCACTTTTTGCTGAAGAATGCTGTTTGCTTTCGATGTGACGTTGACAATGGCTTCTGGACCAACACATTAAAGGGATTTTACAAACTAGACATCGAATTTTAGCGCCATCAAAAATTAAGTCCGGCATGTCCACTATAAAGTTTTTAACTGTGTCTGCCATTGGTCGTTTTCGTGACGTACCTAACTGCGACATTTTTAAAGCAAACATAAGCGTACAATTACGAAATAAGTTACGACAGCCTACATATACACAGAACTATTCGCATACAGCATCGATTTAGTACTGACGCTGTGAACGCGTGAAATAAATAATCGCCGACCCCGCACCACATATCTACTACACTGACTGTTACTGCTGTTTGCCCAGACTACATATAAGTTATACGTTAGATTAATAGGTAGAAATTACATAGTAGGAATACTTCTTTTAATTCTGCTTAAAAAAAAAACGCCATTTTCACAGGAGCGCTATTTTTCATCATTAATTGCAATACCGGAATTGATCTTGTCTATAACCAGGAATAATTGCACACCAAACATGATTTTAAAATCGCCGTACCATAATTGAATTTTTTTAAAATTATTTTTCTCTTTCGCTATTTGTTAGATTGCGCTGTATTATTTATTTGAAGAAATGCATGTGGTGAAAATACAAACTAGCCTTCGCTTTCTTTTTTAAGTAAAATATTTTTGTCTAGAATAGTATCCAAATAAATAAATATATCAACATTCGATTTATTTTTTTGGATACGTATCTTTATATACAAAATATAGAATCATCTTGAACTCCTATAAAAAAATAAAATTATTTCTAGAAACCCGCCGGTGGCGTATCAGTACTTCCACCCGTATTTAAAAAAGACAAAGACGCCAAGAATAAGGAGAACGCTGACATTACCACTCCGGAGCAGAACGGTACCGATGTTGATCAATTGAATTCCAGCGCTGAAAATGAAAAATCTCCGAAAGAAAAGAGAGCCAAGGTACGTTTTGTTTTTCTAGATAGCTTTATCGATTACATGAATGTTTAGAATCTTAGAGTTGATATTGTTATCTTTGATAGCACAGAAGATAGTATGCTGTAAATTGTAATCGATTGATATCTATATTATACTATGAGTATAAATTATTATGAATAGTAGTTCTTAAAGTAATTTTTATATAGGAGTTATTAGATCATGTTTATTATCTTTCTATGAGCTGGGTGAATGTTTGAGTTACATTAATCTAATGAGCAAAAATGCATGTGACGGATAGAAAATCGGAAAAGTGGTGTTATATAACCTGTTTTTTTTTTTTTTCACTATCGTTAGCTTTGTTACTGCGAAAGCTACGATGTCGATGAAACTTTATACGATTAGTCTAAATTTTTTTGTTGGAATTAAAATGGTAAAAATAGAAAAGAAAAACAATTGAAGAAAAGAACTTAAAAACAAAATTATTTTTACCAATGTCTCTAAAATAGGACATTGAATCAGTTTTTTTTTTTTTTTTTTTAAGAAGAAAAATATCAAGTTCTGTAGTTTCTTCAACTTGATAAATCCAATAAGTAGGAATTGGGGCAGTTGAGTGTAAGATAATTGACGTAAATTTATTTGTTGGAATTAAAATGGTAAAAATATTTAAAAAAAACAATTGAAGAAAAGAATTTATAAACGAAATTATCACTAGCTTTGTTACCGTGAAAGCTAGGATGTAGATGAAATTAGATAATTGGGATAATTTTTTTGTTGGAGTTAAAATGGTAAAAATAGAAAAAAAAGCAATTGAAAAGAAGAACATATACAGGGTGTTTATTAAACATACGGCAAAAATTCAAGGGGTTATTCCATGAACTATTCTAAGAATATTTTGTCCTTCGATCATTTTTGAAAAGCCCCTTTGCTTCGAAAGATACAGGGCGAGAAAAATTTTCGACAAAACCAATTTTGATATTTTTGAAATTATTAACGTAGCCGAAATAAAAATATGGCGTACAACACTGGACTTACCGAGTATAAAAAAAATTGTAAAAACGCGTTGTTATCTTTTAACAACATTCCGATTACAAAGAACGGCTGTTTTACCCACTAACAATAGGCAAGTGCAGACATAGAAAAGTAAATCAGCTAAAACGTGGATTTCATTTGAATACGTTTCGTGATTGATCATTTTGTACGTGTCAAATTTGTTGAGACTGATTGACGTACCTTTTAATACTTAAACTTTTGTTAGTGAAGTCCTCTATCGTGAATCGCTATACGAACGCCGAGATGACTGACATGCATTTCATTTATGGACTTGCTGATGGCAATTCATTCGAAGCTAAACGGTTGTACATTGAACGATTTCCTGACCGTAATGTTCCTGATAGAAAAACCTTCCAAAGTATTCATCAACGTCTTCATGGATTGATTGATTGATGCTTGATTTTCTACCAGAGCAGGGCTGGTCTTTACATCCCTAACACTGAAGCTTAGTAGCTTATTGTATTATTCCTGCTTCGGTTTTGTTTTACTTAAACAGGTTAGTTCCCGCAATCAGACTTAACAGCCTATGTAGTAAATCTTTCTCCATTGGTAGTTCAATTGTGCTTCGCATAGCGAATCTGCGTTGAGCTAACGCTGCACATTCGAAAATAATATGAGAGGCTGTTTCCTCCTCCTCATTGCAAAGTCTACATAAGGGCTCATCTTTGTAGATCCCCATCTTATGCAAGTGGCCTCTCAAACAGCCATGTCCTGTTAATAGACATGTCGCTGCTCTAAGCTGTATCTTGTTTAATTCAAGCAGGTCAGCAGTCAGATGTTGCGACGGTCTTCCCATCATCCGTTTGCTGTGCTTTTGTCCAGTTGCATGTTTCCAATTTAATTGGTGTTGTGTTATAATCCACTCATTAATTGCACCACGCACTGCACTCTTGGTAATACCTAGACCCGGTTCAGGGCCTATATAATTCATTTTTGAACCTTCCCTCGCTAGCTGGTCTGCAATTTCATTGCCCGCTATGCCCCTGTGCCCTGGCACCCACACCAGTGTGACCTTGTTGTGTTTAGACAGAGCCATTAGGGTTTGCAGGCACTCCCATACTAGTTTGGAGGTTATGCGATAAGATGCTAGTGCCTTTAAGGCTGCCTGACTGTCAGAGAGAATGCACATCGTCTCACCCTGCGGTCGCCGACGCAGACTCTCCCACGCGTAGGTTTGTATAGCATATATTTCTGTTTGAAATACCGTGGTGTATCGCCCAAGTGATACACATACTTTGTATCCCTGGTTTTCCTCATATACACCAACGCCAGATGTAGTGCCCGTTTTGGACCCATCTGTGTACCAGACTAGTGTTCTTGGTTTTCTCCCCTCTCCATCCCTCCATTCTTCCCAATTCAAGAAAACTTTGAAAGGTTTGTCATAGGAGATCCTGGAGATTGTTGTATCACTACCCATATCATAGATAGGGTTTGTTACTACCGCTTCTATTCTGGTGTGCCCAGATCCACTGTGAGATCTCCAGTTGAAAAACCTTCCAAAGTACTCGTCAACGTCTTCATGGAACAGGCACGTTGAAACGAAGTGGAGGACCAGGAAGGCCAATGACAATAAGAACGGTAGAATTAGAAGGGAATGTGCTGGACATGATAGAGGAAGATCCAGGTACTTCTACTCGAAAAATTGCAAATACTTTGAATGTAAGTAATGGGACTGTTTGGAAAATTCTTAGGGAGTATTTGTTGTACCCATACCACATACAACGCGTTCAGGCACTTCTTCCTGCTGATTTTCCACGGATTGCATTCTGTCAGTGGCTTTTGCACACATTGATTCAAATCCCTCAACTACTGACACTGATTCTCTTTACCGATGAAGCGAATTTCTCAAGAAATGCAATAAGGAATTTTCACAATAACCATGTGTGGGCTGAAGAAAATCCACATGGGGTACTTGAAGATCCTTTTCAACATCAGTTCTCGTTGAACGTTTGGTTAGGAATTGTGGGTGACTGGCTAATTGGACCGGCATTTCTACTATGCGAGGTGTATCGAAACTTTTTCGAACAAACGCTACCTCTGTTTCTGGAGGATGTACCATTAGCAACAAGAAATGCAATGTGGTTTATGCACGATGGTGCACCAGCGCATTTTAGTGTGGTTGTTCGTGAGTTTTTAACAGCAACATACGGAGATCGTTGTATTGGTCGAGGTGGACCTCACTTATGGCCTGCTCGATCCCCGGACTGAAACCCCCTGGATTATTTCCTATGGGGCCATCTAGAGATATTAGTTTATTCTACTCCAGTGGAAAATGTGGAAGATTTAAGAAATCGGATAATTGCTAGGTGTAACTCAATAAGAAACGATCCTGGTGTTTTTGAAAGAGTTCGGCAGTCAATGAGGAGAAGATTGGATTCTTGCATCCCATCTGGAGGTAGTCATTTTCAACAGTTCTTGTGGATTAAGATTTTGGTAATAAAATGTTGGTTTTGTCGAAAATTTTCCTCGCCCTGTATCTTCGAAACAAAGGAGCTTTTCAAAAATCATCAAAGAACAAAATATTCTTAGAATAGTTCATGGAATAACCCCTTGAATTTTTGGCGTATGTTTAATAAACACCCTGTATAAAATTATTTTTACCGATGTCCATAAACTTGATAAATCCAATAAGGAGGCATGGTGGTAGTTAAGTGTGGGATAATAGGTGTAAAAATATAAAAAAAAAAAAACAATTGAAGAAAAGAACTTGCAAGCATTATAATTTTTTTTACCGATATATTTGAAATAGCATATCGAATCAGTTTTTTTTTTTAGAAGAAAAATATCAAATATCAAATTCTCTATAGTTTCATTAAAAAAAAGCAATTAAAGGAAAGAACTTCTTCTTCGCTTCTTCCTTTTGCCGTTTTATGGCGTCGGAGTAGAAAAGAACTTAATTTAACTTCTTAAAAGCTTTTCACTTTCTATATTTACCAATTACAAAAGGTGTTAATCGGTTCCCAGACGCATTAAAACATAGTAGAACTATCCTATCTTTGTTTCTTTTAAAACCCGTAGCTGCTTTTTTATCTCCGCAAGCTAATATCGATGATGGCATACAACGCCAAAGTAAGTCTATTTCATAAGCGTTGTACACTTGACAAGTTACATCATCGCAGTTTTACATAACCTTACTTGAATGGTTTTCTATAAAAAAAAAAAAAGTTAAAAAAGAATTAAGACTCGCTCTATCTTAGGTCTTAGGTCCGCCATATTCTGACAACTAAACAGAAAACACCAACATGTTCTAAAAGTATCCGATAGAAACGGAATAGTTTCAAATGTCTCCGTTATTTTGCAACTTTTTGGTAAGGTGATAAATGTCTCATTTTTATATAAAAAAAACTTTCTTGTTTTACCAACAATAAAGGCGTCATCATCGCAGAATCTCGCACTATATTCTTACACTTTATATACACAATATGATTTAATTATATTTGCAGATTTTGTTTACGCAAATCTTCACCCAGCCTTCTCGAACTTCTGTACAGACACTCGCTATCTATTTCTAGACATAGCGCGTTTTTATTTGTTTAATATTTTAAGTTGTGCATGACAAGTTCTTTGTGCATGTTTGCTTTTGCTTCAACAGAGCCCGGGTTTGTTATCGTTCGGTACAAAGCGGGATAAATCGCCGAAGAAGGAGAAGATGAAGGCGCAAGCGGTAGCGTCCGAAAAGAGCCAAGGTCCTCCCGTCGAATCTCCCCAATTACCCGGCTACACCAAGCCGTATAACTATGAAACCTCCCCGGAACAGCCTACCCCGAAAAAACCCAAGGGTTTCAGTTACGAACAACCGAGTCCGACTTCGCCCAGTAACGATTTGAATTCGCAGCAATCTCCGTCCACCAAGAAAGCTACGGGGCTTGCTTTTAACTACGCCCCTGGGGAAGGTGATAAATTGAAGAAGCAAGCGCTTAAAGATAAAGGTAAACCCGGTTTTAAAGATCCCAAAGTGGATACTGCCGCTTTCCTAGCCGGCGAGCAATATTCCCATGAAACTCCTGCACCTCAAAAAGCCAAAAAGGCAGCTATTGTCGCTGCCACACCACCCCCATTAAGCGGAAAAACGCGCCCTGTCAGATTATTCGTGATAACCGCTAAGAAGGACCCAAAAACCGGTAAAATCGATTTGGACAGTGGTTACTTGGATACCTCAATAGCTACTCAATATGTAGAATCATCTCTGATCGATTCCAAATATGGTCTCATCGATCCCAAAAATGGATCTGTGGCCATCACGGATCCTTCGAATAACCAAAAGGAAGTCGTGCAAGGTGTTATCGATCCCATTACGAAGCAAATTTTATTATTTAATGGGGCTATACTTGATCCTAAGACCGGGAAACGTGATACCACTCAAGGTCAGATCATATCCATCGCGGAAACGCCTCTACCACCAGCCAGGCCGATCGATATTGCCCCTCAGAGGAAAATCGTAAAAGTGTTGATCGTCACAGGAAAGAAAAATCCAAAAACAGGTGTGATTGAGATTGAGAAGAGCCATACGGAGTCAACCGACGGCATCTTAGACCCAACTACAGGAGATATTGAGACCAAATATGGCACAATCAAACCATTAAAGAAGCAATACGCTATGAAAGATCCGAAATCGAATAGGATCGATACCAAGCCAATAGAAATTGACAACGTCCTCAACCAATTTATCCTAAAAGAAGGGGTCATCGATCCCAAGACAGGAAAACCAGATTCAAGTTTGGGACAAAATATTACAGTTGCTGATGATAATTACGCAATTGTCCCCATTACTTCCGTAACGGCTAAAAGAGATTCTAAAACAGGACAATTAGATCCGACGAAAGCTCATAAAGAGACCACTAACGGGAAAATACATCCAGTTACCAAGGAGTTAATTACAAAATACGGTACAGTTAACATGGCGGAACACAAAATGATATCGGTTGATCTGGAAAAGAATGAAATCATCGAAAGACCCATCCAAATGGACGCCACGGGAAATATCATCTTGTTATCCGGAGTTATAGATCCGGTTTCCGGTAAAAAGGACGATAATATGAGCCAAATCCTTCAAGTTGGACCGGAAGTAGATACGGAGATCATCGTCACCAGTTTGTCAGGGAAATTAGACAGTAAAAAAGGCTTGGACAATAAGACCATAATTTCGGAACAGTCAAATGGATATTTTGACCCGGTTTCCGGTAGAGTCTACACGAAATGGGGAATATACGACCCGTTACATTCAACCCTAACCTATATCGACCCCAAGACGAATAAAGCCGAGCTAAAATCGGGTCAATACGACCCTAATACCGGCGGAATCCTCTTCAGGAGTATCTACAACCCCAAGACGGGTAAGGTCGATTCTAACTTTGGTAGAGCTTTGAAATTGGAACTTAAGAAGAAGCCAGTAGCTATAACACCAGTAACAGCAGCCACATCGATTAACGAGCCTGTTATTATTGAAGCACCAGTTCCACCTGGTAGGAAGAACAAGGTCGTCAAAATCATGGTGATTACCGCTAGAAAAGACCCTAAAACAGGACATTTAGACGTTGAGAATGGAATTGTTGATCAATCAATGGGTGTTATGCATCCCTCAGGGGAGATAGATTCAAAATTCGGGTTAATTAATCCAAGGGAAGGTACGGTTTTAATTACAAACCCATTAAACGGCAAGACTGAGAATCTAAAAGGAAGAATTGACCCGATTACTGGACATATAGAACTCGCCGGACCTATAATCGACCCGAAAACTGGTACTCTAGATAATAACCATGGTCAGATCATTGCTATTGCTGAAGATAAGCAATCAGAGACCCAGAAAATGTTACCCAACGCCTTACCATCGCATCCCATACCAAAGAGGCGAGTTATAAAGGTCCTAGTGATCACCACGAAGAAAGATCCTCAAACAGGAAAACCTGACGTAGCTAAAGGTACCGTTGAAAAATTAATGGGCTCCTCAGATCCGGTAAACAACGTCATAGACACGAAATATGGAAAAATCGACTTGCAAAATTTGAAAATCCTGCAGAAAGATCCTAAAACCGGAAAGACTACCGTAAATCCGATTAAATACGATAAAAACACGGGCCAGATATTCGTAGACTCGAACGTTATAGATCCTAAAACGGGTAAAATGGATCCTAGCTGTACCCAAGTCATCAACGTTGTCGATCCCAAGAATCCCGTGGTTACCATTACGTCGGTAGTCGGGAGATTTGATCCGAAAACTGGGAAAATTGACCCGAAGACCGCTAGGAGTGAAACTCACTATGGAACGGTCGATCCCAATACTGGTGAGATCATTACTAAGTATGGAAAGGTCAATTTGAAGCTTATGAGAATCACTGTGAAGGATCCAAAGACAGGACAAATTAGTGAAGTCCCAGTTACCATTGATAATGACGATAATGTGATTGTAAGGAATGTAGTGGATCCTAAGACGGGTAAAATTGATCCAGCGATGGCGCGCTTGATCCAAGTGGGTCCAGAAATCGACCCGGAGTTACAAATCACTACCTACGTCGGTAAATTTGATTCTAAGAAGAATAGTATTGATGCGAAAACTGCGACGATTCCAGAGACAACAGCAGCTCTCTACGACACTGATAGGAATAAAATTATCACTAAATATGGAATTGTTGATCCGGTTGAAGAGACTTTGACTATCTCCGACCCTAAGAGTGGCAAACTGGATGTCAGACACAGCCATATCGACTCTAATGGGGAATTGGTGTTCAAAGGCGGTTTTACCAATCCTAAAACGGGTAAAAGCGATCCTCATTTCGGACGCGCCATCTCTGTGCACATCACGGAACCTATAGTTGATTCCTTGGTCTCACAACAAACCTTACAACCAGTTGTTCAAGAAACGATATCACGCCCTCCTGAGAAGGATAAGATTTCCCCGGTGAAACCTGCTGTGGCTCCGGTTCAAGTTACTCCGACTAAACCCATAATTTCGGAAGTTAAACCGCAGACTACGCCTACTATTCTTCCTCAAGAGTCTATGAAACAAGAAGGATTAGTTCCGAAACGACGTGTTGTTAAAGTAATGGTGGTTACAGTTAAGAGAGATCCAAAAACAGGACAAGCAACCACTGAGAATAGCCTCGTGGAACATCTAACAGGTATAGTTGATCCTAGCGGAAATATCGAGACCAAATACGGCGTCATCGACCCGAAAACTGGAGACGTCGTCGCTAGAGATACTAAAACCGGTCAAACCGAGACAATTCAAGGCAAAGTCGATCCACAAACCGGGCAAATTATAGTCAGCGGTAACAAATTAATGGATAACAAGAACGAACCGATTGCAGGGCAGATATTTACTGTTGTGAGTCCAGTGCAAGAAGCGCCATCTGCCGGTGGTTTAACCCCTAAGAAACGCGTGATTAAAATAACCGTAATCACTACCAAGATTGACCCGAAGACAGGTAAACCGGATCCTGAGAAGGGACAAATAGAGCAATCCCTAGCTACTTTGAACCCTTCAACCGGGTTAATCGAATCGAAATATGGATTAATTGACCCTAGAAGCGGTAAGGTCATTATCAACGATCAAAAAAGTGGTAAAGTTGAAGCTAAACCAGCTCAAGTAAACGAGAATACCGGACAGATCTTAGTAGCCGATGGCGTAATCGATCCTAAAACGGGTAAATTGGATACTAGCTTGGGTCAGATCATCAGCATAGCTGGACAAAGCGACCCGGTAGTCGAAATCACGACGATAACCGCTGTTAAAGACCCAAGAACTGGCCTCCTTGATGTTAGTAGAGGGCAAATGGATACCACAAGAGGTAAAATTAACACAGCGACGGGCGAAATCACCACTAAACATGGCATAATCAACTTGAAATTGATGAGAATCACCACGAAAGATCCGAAAACCGGCAAAGTCACTAGTCGAATCATCCAGGTCGATAAAGAAGGGAATGTTATAGTACCAACAGGAGTTATTGATCCTAAAACAGATTGCGTTAATAGTGATTTAGGTCAAATAATCAAGATCGGGTCCGAAGTTGAGCCTGAAGTTCAAGTTATAACATTCGCAGGAAAGGTGGATCCCAAAAAGAATACTATTGAAACTAAAAATGCCGTTTTGGATATCTCAAATGGGTTATATAACCCAGTTACGAATAAGATTATTACGAAATACGGGCAGTTAGATCCAATTACTGGAAATTTGACTTACATCGATCCGGTAACCAATAGGCAGGACGTCAAACAAGGCGTGGTTGATCCAATCACGGGACAGATCTTGATTAAAGGTTTAGTCAACCCTAAAACGGGTAAAATTGACCCTGCGTACGGTAGAATGATCTCCGTCGTGATAATCGAACCCCAGATCAACGAGAAGGGTCAAATAGAGGAAAGGGACCAAAAGAACTTCAAATTGGACCCTAAAACGGGTCAGATCTGGACTTACGATCATCAAGATCCCATCACCAAACAAGATGTCTATTATTCCGGGCAAATTGACCCAGTTACCGGTTATATCATAACGATCTATGGCTATTTAGATCCAAAAACTGGAATTATTAGCAAAACCCAAAAAGTTGATTCGGCAACCACCAAAGTTGATCCAGAAACCAGCCAAATTTACACCAAAACCAACGAAGTTGATGAAGATGGCACTCCGATTTATGCGGCTTCAGAAATAGACTTGAAAACCGGAGATGTCTACACGAAATACGGGAAGATTGACCCGAAAACTGGAAAATTGATAATC
Source organism: Dynastes maya (assembly GCA_029619315.2). NCBI lineage: Eukaryota > Metazoa > Arthropoda > Insecta > Coleoptera > Scarabaeidae > Dynastes > Dynastes maya. The sequence continues at coordinate 1,205,909 of JAROYE020000003.1, forward strand.
ATGAGGATCTATTTGATAACCCAACAGGATTCTACCGGAAGAGTTAAGGAGATTGACCCTAAGGATTGTCAAATTGACGAAAAGACCGGGAAGATCATTAATGTCACAACGCAAACTGTATATATGTACAGTATGGTCGATCCTAAAACTGGCAAGGTTATACAGGTTGACCCGAACGATCCTCTAGTTAAAAGCGCTAACACCAAAGTTACCCAAATCCTCACTTTATCCGGAGAAATCGATCCGGTCACCGGAAAAATTCATACGGAATGGGGTCACATCGATCCTCAAACCGGCGATATTGACCCTAAAACCGCAAGAAGAGATCCAGTTACGGGAGAATTGATTTTGAACTACGCCCAGATCGATCCGAGTCATTTCAACGACCTGAAAGGCACAAAAGTGAATGTCAAAACTTATTCTAGAAGCGGAAAAGAGGGCCTTTCAGATGAATCTAGCGACGATGACCTCAATGAATACGGTACCGAGAATCTAAAGGACTTGCCGAGTTTGAAGATGTCAAAGGCGAAAGGACCCAGTACCCCGGTGATAGTGAAGACCACCACGAAGCAGATCCTCACCAAAGATAAGGATGGGGTGATTCAGAATATCGAGGAAAAAGTTGAGGACGGTAGGACCGGTGAAGTAACCATATCCAGCCAAGTTAATAAGGTAATGAGGGTGAATGTTTCTTTTGTATGTTGTATATAGTTTTCAGTATTTTTTAGAGAGCGTTATTAGATATATTTTTTTTTCATTTTTAATGCGTTTTCACTGCATAAAGAATTGCTAGAGTATGTAGTTAGATATTTCTTTTTTGTAGCCAAGATAAATTTGGTATTTAAAATGTTTTTAATAAAATCTAAATATAAACTTTAAGCGCTGCAAAATAAGAATAGATATTGAATTTGTTATTTTTCTAATAGAATGCAAATAGTATATTTAAAAAAAATTAAATATATCTGGGATAAAATGTACAGGATGTTCCAAATCATCGGGTAATTCTTTCTATATATATATATATATATATATATTTTAATAAGACATCCTGTATTTTTTTTCAAAATTTTGTCAACTGGTCTAATTTCGGATACAAAAATGTTATTACACTGAAAATAAGAACCAACTTTCTTATTATTCATTTTATAACAATAATCTATAACAATTTGTGTACCGATATTTGAGTCATCCTGTATACTTGCTATCTTTACAAGTTACTTGCACTTGACTTGATTTTGACTTTCTTAAATAACATATCTGAAAATTAACCGTAGTCCCCCTTACTTTTATTCTATTTACTTTGTCCAAAAGATAAAATTATTAAAGGAAAATCTGTGAACTATTTATTAGAGATAGACTATCGGTTTATATGAACTTTTCCAATCGAAATAACATCCCCGATTACCTCTTTTTATATGCAAAAATCAAATCTAATTCGACAATCCAAATTGCATCGTTCTGTTTCAACAGAAATGTATCTTTTTTTATTTCCCTGTATGCAGAGCGGTTGATTTTTCATGGCAATTCAAAATTGAAATAATTTATTAAATTTATCTTAAGGGCTATTTTTAAGTATTTGTTCATCTAAAAATAAGAATAATGATTGGCCGATCGTTTATTATTTGAAGAAACTTTTTTTTTCTTTAGTTACATTTCCAAACCCCTCATTGTGTAATTTGAGGTAATGATGTAAAAAAGCACTCCTGTATTCAGAATTTACACAATTATCTAAATATGCAATGGATTTTTTTTTCAAATTGCAAAAATGTGTTTTATTTCCGCGTATGGAGAGCAGTTAATTTTTTGCATTGCACGATTTTCATTGTGGTTAGAATTTTGAGTTACAAATAAAAATTAAAGGAAATTCATGATTTTATACCTTTTTGAGCCATGGGAAACAATGTTGTCACTTGGAAAACCAAACAGTAAATGATTCAATAAAAGCCGTTTATTATTTAACTTTATTCAAGATTTACATGATTTATTAATTATTTTTTTTTTTTTTTTTTAGTTACATTTCCAAACCCTAATTGTGTAATTTGAGATAATGAAATAAAAAAGCACTCCTGTATTTAGAATTACAGAATTATCTAAATATGTAATGGAATAATTTTTTTTTTTTTTCAAATTGCAAAAATGTATGTTTTATTCTCTTCTATGCAGAGGGGCCAGTTTTCCATGGCACAATTATCATTTTCGCCAGAATTTTGCCAATCGTTTATTATTATTATTATTTTTTTATTTTTTATTATTTTTTTTATTTTTTATTTTTTACTCTTTATTTTTTTATTTCTTTTTTTATATACACTACCGTTCATGGAAGTTCGGGCAAGCAAAAAAATGCATAAAGAAAATAAGAGAAATATTAAATGGCCATGTATTTAATACTTACTTACATGATCTTACATATCTTCAAACACAAATTTATTAAAAAGAAAAAGTTAATGTAAAACAAATAATTTAAATCCCATTTTCATCGAAAAATCCACCTTTTGCCTTTAGGACTGCTGCCACTATTCTCGGCATCCGATTCACTAATTTTGCTAATGTTTCATTGGGCAAGCTTGTCCATACCTCCTGGAGAATGGTCCACAAATGTTCCTTCGATTTTGGACACTTTTTCCTAACACATCGATCTAATTCTTCTCATAACAACTCTATCGGGTTCAGATCGGGGGACTATGGCAGCCATTCCATAATTTTTGGGGTTCTTTCATTTTCTTCTTGCTGCAGGTAATCTGTGCAGAATTTAGATTTATGTTTGGGGTCATTGTCCTGCATAAATTCAAATCCACGACCAATTAATCGGACTCCTGACGGTATGGCATTCTCCTCCAGGATTTTCCGATATTTTTCTTTTTTCATTATGCCCTCAATTTTGAGCAAGTCCCCTGTTCCGATTAAGGAAAAACAACCCCAAACCATTACAGATCCGCCTCCATGCTTCACCGTAGGAACTATACACTCCCGTAACATTCTTTCCCCTCTTGATCTGCGTACGAAAACTCTCCGTCTATTTCCAAAAACCTCAAACTTGAATTCGTCAGTCCACAAAACGTTTTTAAAATCGTCCACTGTCCAATCTCTATGAGCTTGTGCCCATTTCAGTCGTTTCAGCCTATTTCCTCTTCGGAGTAACGGTTTTCGACAAGCCACTCGCCCAAGAAAGAAAATTTGGAATCTCGCTCATTATTGAAGTCTGCAGCAATTTCTGATGCTGTTGGTTTTCTATTGCGCTTACTAATTATTTTTATTCGTAAATCTTCCGCAGGAGTCGTTTTTCTTGACGGTCCTGGCCGATTACGATCTTGCACGTCACCGGTTGTCTTAAATCGAACTATAGTATCATGTACTGTAGATTTTTTATTTTTAATTTATCCGCAATCCGTCTTTCTGCGCACCCTTCCTGATGCAGATCGTTTTGAAACAGCTAGAGGCTTTCCACGGGGCATTTTCAGCAGTCAAACCGAAATTATTTTATTTTTCACTTGCACAACCCCATATACTTTCACAATAACAATCTCTTCAGAACTACTGCGTTCAGAAATGTTATAATACTTTATAAAGGGTATACGAATATTTCCAGGTAACACGAGTGAATCAGCTAACCGTCCTAGGGATTATTATAAAGGTTTATTGTCACTGTAATTATTGGGGATTTCCAACATAATTATATATTTTATGATAACGGTCTTATAATAGACGAATACTACCTGGAAATTGGTAAAAGGCTTCCAGAAAAAGTTAGTTTTAATAATTCCTCGCAGGAATGTATATTATACAATTTAAAATTTTTTTCCTAAACAGTTAATATAATTTATCAGCTTGCCCGAACTTCCATGAACGGTATTGTATATATTTTAGTTACATTTCCAAACCCTAATTGTGTAATTTGAAATAATGAGATAAAAGCACTCCCATATTCAGAATTTGCAAAATTATCTAGATACGCAATTAAATCCTTTTTTTTTTGTTTTTCAAATTGCAAAGATTTGCACATAATGTTACGTAACGTTTTTTTTTCAATAAATCAACCACTCTCTCATTATTTTTCATCCTGGTTTTCTGGTTTGGTTCTTTTAAGTGACAGAAAAATCTTAATCCATGTTACAGAATCATTTTTTTTTCTTTTTTCTTTAATATCAGTACCGATTAACAGAAATCTGCCTTGAAAATAAAATTTCGGTGTTCTAACTCGTTTATTTGAGCATAGAGACATATTTAGGAGTTGCAAAAGTTCAAAAGCAATCAACGTTCAATCGTATTTCACTCTAGCATCTGCATTAACATCACTTAAAACTCTTCGAATTCGTATAGGCTTAGGAGTTTTAAACAGCGCTTATACAATTCAAATTATACAGATTGCCAACCAAATCTGATTTAATAGCTAGATACATACATACGTATCTAACAAAGAAGAGTATATTCTACAAATATAAACATACATAACTATATACAAACATAACTATATACAAACATAACTATATACAAATGTGCATATAAAGGAAGATAAAGTAAAAACTTACCATATATACTGTTTATAAAGAATAATTGTATTCATACAAAGGCTATAATGGTTACTGCAAGTTAAATTGTATTTATACAAATGGTTTTTGTTTTTTTATCGAACGGTAATTACATATTAAGGCAAAAATTTTCGCTTATAGCTTTTTCTGGAATGTTTAATCTGTGGACATTCTCGCTTGATGCTCCAACAATAGTCAGCCATCATATGTACAGCCCATCTACCTTGATACCGTGCCTCCATGACCTTCAAATCCTGGTGAAATCACTCACCCTGCTCATTAATGACTGCACCAAGATTTTCCGGGAAGTTAGCAAGATGGCTATGTAAAAAATGCAATTTGGTGCTCATGTTGCAACCTAGCAGTTTGAAGCTCTCCAAGAGTTGCTGGACAATTTTGGCGTGATTCTGTGCTCGTGTATTTCCAAGATAATCTTTAACAATGTTTTTGAATGCCAACCAAGCATTCTTTTCAATTTCTGACATTGTTCCGATGAAATGTTCCTTAATAAGCTGCCGAATCTGTGGACCATCAAAAACACCGGCCTTTATCTTTTCAAATCACAGAGTAGGAAATGCCGAAATGAGATACTTGAAACAGTCTCCTTCAATTGGCAAAGCTTTAACGAATTGCTTCATGAGAGCCAATTTTATATGCAGAGATGGAAATATAATGTTCTTTCTGTCGACAAGTGGCTGATGTATAATGTTTGGATCACCAGGTTTCAGGTCAGATCGTGGCAGGCAATTCGACTGCACCCAATGGTTCTCACGAGCTCTGCTGTCCCACATACACAAAAAGCAGGGATACTTGGTATATCCGCTTTGCTGGCCAAGAAGGAAGTTAACCATTTTAAGGTCAACACAAATGATCAATTGGTGCATGTGGTATTACAACAAATCAATTACTCTCTTTATGTCTTGATATTCTTCACTCAAACGAACTGAATGGCTTATCGGGACCTGAACCCAATAAATTTCCATTGTGAAGGAGAACACACTTCAAGCTCGGCTTTGAGCTATCGATAAACAGTCGCCATTCAGTTGCGTTATAGGTTGAAATTCTCAACTCTTCCATTAAACCATGTAAGCTTTTTTGGATAGTCCCAATTCTCATAAGGTGTAGAGATAAAACTTGACGTGGTAGAAGAAAACTAACTACAGTTTTGAAACCAGCATGCCTAATTAACTATAAAACAGCTCAAAAACCAAACTCAACAGAAATTGTGTTACAAATTGTTCCCCAGTGTAATCATCGATGGATATTGCCGTTGTCCCAACTACAATATTCTTTCCTCTGTTAGATGCTATTAGTAGTTATTGAATCAGTTTTGGTTGACAACCTGTACGTAGATATGTCATTAATTCATCTGTTTGATGATTTATAGAGGTTATTAATATTAAGCTTGGCCATTAGAGACGGAAATGTTTTCATGGAAAATCGAAGCTATGATGAAAATAACTAAAATATATTCCGTTGAATAATAAATAACCTGTTTCTTGGCAAATCTCCAATCCCTTTTCGAGTTTTGAAAGATTATCAATAAAAATAGTTTGTGCCTGCATTACTTCACTTGGTTAAACTTATCTTAAAACAATCTCTACGAACTAATTGCACGTGAATATCATACGTGTTTCACTTACACAAGTAACATAATCCCATCAGCTAACTTAATTTCCGTTTCCGCTGTACAAAGGGTTTATGTTTTCATTTTGATTTTTTTTTTTGTTTTTTTTTCTTGACGCATATAAAGGCTGACGTTCCGCTTGACGATGGTAAGTCACCTTTTGTAACCGCACGCGCAGTCACAACGCGCACAGCGACCACCCACGAAGATCTAGGCACCAATGCTCGCACCCAACAGATGGAGGAGAAGACGGTGGCCCACTCTATGACTTCGAGCGCCACCAGGCAGGAGCAGCGTACCGTCACTCAGGAGGTTAAGACCACCAGCACCGTAGTTAGTGGCGAACAGGTCTTTATTTTCTTATTATTGTCTTTTTTTTTATTTATTTATTTGGCGTAATCTACCTTTCATTGCATACGTTACGTTTTGGCACACTCTCCCCTCTTTTCAGTTTTGTGTTGCAATATTTATTTTCGTTTTTAGCAAATTGCAAAATCGGTATGGTCATTTCCCGGTGGATCTTGTCGCGTTTTTTTTTTTTACTGATATGTTTACAGAAGAAAATGTCAAGTAAAAGTCCGTATGGGTACACGTACGTTCTTATTAAACATATTGAAAAAATCCAGTGACGTGCATAGATCATATGAGATACAAATATTCTAATTATTTTTTAATTTTTTAATTTACCTTTCATTGCATACTTACGTTGTGGCAAACTCCTCCCCTTCTCATTTTTAAACAATAATTGTTTGTTTTTAGCAAATTGCGAAATCGATATAGTCATTCTGGCAGATCGTTTTTTTTTTTTTTTTTTTTTTTTTTTTTTTTTTTTTTTTTTTTTTTTTTTTTTTTTTTTTTTTTTTTTTTTTTTTTGGTCTTTTACCGATATGTATAAAAAAAAAGGTTTCAAGTAAAAGTCGTATGGGTACACCTAAATTGTTATAAAACATTCCAGTGGCGTGCGTAGATCATATGATTCAAGTAATTTTCTAATTATTGTACAATAATTTTTAATTTTTTAATTTACCCTTCATTGCATATGTTACACTATTCCCTCTTCTCACTCTATTCTTATGCTGCAGTAATTGTTTGTTTTCAGCAAATTGCAAAGTCGATATAGTCATTCTGGACCATGTCGCGTTTTTTTTACGGCTATGTATAAAAAAAAAGTTTATAATATATTTTAAAATCCAGTGACGTGCATGGATCACAAGATACAAATAATATTCTAATTATTATTTAATATTTTTTTAATTTATGCAAAGTGTTTTCGATGGAATAACAAGTGGCTGGGCACGGCAATGAGAAAAAAGAGATCGTAGCTTTTTCAACAAAAGATGAAAGTGGAATTTTTGTTTTTTTTTACAAATTTTGTATATTGATCAATCTGTTTTTGCTATTTTGGGAATCTTCAACAGAAAAGATATATATCCTTAAGAAAGGAAAAATCACAGATAAAGAAAAGATTAAAATTCTGGCTGAAAATCCATCTCAACGATTTTTTTGCTGTATGTTTACTAAACCTACGGCAAAAGCTCCTTAAAAATGCAACCGTTGTCTCTGAAACACGAACATAGTGCTTTGTACAAATCTACAAGTCGTAATCAATGGTATCATATGCTTTTGTAAAATCTAAAGACACCGCTATAGCCATCTTAGGCCGATATAATGTCATCAAACACATGAAGCAAAGCGATTACGTAATTATGACCTGATCTAAATTCTGATTGTGACCCAGGTATGTCATTTGCCTCCAAATGCTCCCTGACCTAAAAAGCAACAAATTTTTCTAATGCCTTAGATAACCTTGGAAGTATGCTAACAGGTCTCAGATCCTAAAATTGTGTCGGGGATGTCCTTTCAAGCAACCGCACGATTTGTTAAAGCTTCTAATTGTTTGAGAAAGATGAGTCTCATTGACGCACATTTATCAAATGAGTAAAAGGCGCTAAGATCACAGGGCAACACAATTTGATTAACTTAATACTTAGGCCGACAGCATTAGTAAAACGAGGTAATGTCTCGTGGCATAGCCGTACGCTTACCAAAAATCAAGTAATAAATCGAATAATAATAACTAACCTGGGCAAATATGCGGTAACGGCCAGAAGCGTGGCGAGCACATAAAAGTTTACACATAAAATAGAAGGTAAACAATAAATTATAAAACGTGATGAAACACTTACCGTTTTAAAAGTCTTCCGTGAAATCACAAACTGGGTAACATCTGTTAAATATTTGAATCATTAGAAATGTTTCCACAGCTGTTTCAGTCAAGTGAGTACGACGTGCGGAATAAATGTTTTTTAATGCCGAAAACGACCGTTCGACATCTAGCGATGTTATATTTGCATATTCAAAATAATCTTTGAAACAACTCAATGCATCTTCACACGCACCTTCACAAATTTGTCTTAATATAAGAAAATCGGAGTCTTTCCCTAAAACACTTTCAAATTTTCGTATTACACGCCAATTTGTTTCGCCTTCTACAGCGCATAACTGTGCGTGAACATCATTCACAATTTGAACAAAATCCACTAGCGACATCGAAACATTTTGTAATTTTTCTATTCCCTCCGCTAGTCCGAAGTAATTGTGAATAGTTTGTAAATCTCTTTTAACCTGTCTATCTTGAAATATTTCTCGGCTTTTCTTGATTGCTGCAGCTTCTGTCGGATTGAATTTTAAAACTACCTTCTTTACTTGATCAAAATATTTGTTGTAGTGAAACACAGCCTGCAACCATGTTCCCCAACGTGTAACAATCGGCTGTGGTGGTTCAGGTAAATCAGGACACAGTTTGTGAAATAGTCGGGTACGTTTCGGAGGCTTTAGAAACACTGCCTTTGTACTAGCAATTAATGCATTTACTAGTGGAAAACATGTAGGAATCGTTTGTGTCGCAAGATTTAGAGTATGGATTTTACACGTTACATGTAAGAAGTTACCATTGTGTTCTTTAAGAAATCGGCCCAAAGAACGCATGTTTGCGGCACCATCACTCATAAACATTAAAAGTTGCTTAGTTGAAACTTCAAATTTGTACAATGAGTTCAACACCAAATTTAAAATCTCATCGGTAGTACAATTTATAACTCTTTCGGAAGCAAGTAAGAAGGAGGATGAATGTCGATGTGGTTCCATTGTACGTACCATTACATTAATCACAGAATGTTTTTGACGATCTGTTGTTTCGTCCACACACAACCACAGTTTTTTATCTTTCGATTCCGTTTTCATTCTTTTTTCTGTATGTTAACGAGCAAATGGCACTACATTTCGTATCGATGTCCGACTAGGTAATTTACAGTCCGCATATTTATTCCAAAAGGAGACAAATGCTTCTTTGTCTAGTAAACGAAACGATAGGTTACATAAAATAAGAGTAACACATAAATCAAATGTAAATTTTTCTTGGTCTCGTATGCCACTTTTTGCAGAAGAATGCTGTTTGCTATCGATGTGACGTTGACAACGGCTTCTGGACCAACACATTAAAGGGATTTTACAAACTAGAGATTGAATTTTAGCGCCATCAAAAATTAAGTCCGGCATGTCCACTATAAAGCTTTTAACTGTGTCTGCAATTTGTCGTTTTCGCGACGTACCTAACTGCGACATTTTTAAAACAAACATAAGCGTACAATTACGAAATAAGTTACGACAGCCTACATATACACAGAACTACTCGCATACAGCATCGATTTAGTACTGACGCTGTGAACGCGTGAAATAAATAATCGCCGACTCCGTACCACATATCTACTACACTGACTGTTACCGCTGTTTGCCCAGACTGCTTATCAGTGTTATCACTCACTGGATAAGGGTCTTGAAAAATTGAGAGCATTAGATGTGTTTCCGCAGTTGCCTCGTTGAACGATGTTCGCCGTGGTAAAAAAATGCGTTTATATTTTGAAATAGATCGTTCGACATCTACGGATTCAGTTAATGGATTGGTCGATGTATCGTCACAAATTTGATTTAATGTGATAAAATCGGAATCTCTCTTTAACACACTCTCGAACTTTTCTAAAACGCGATTATATTTTGCGTCATGTATAGTGCGTAGCTGAGTATGTACTTTGTCCGCTATTTGCAGTGGCTCTACTAGCGACAACGTTCTATTTTGTACATAGTTACGAATAGTTTGTAACTCTATTTCAACAGAAATATCTTAAAAATTTTGTCTGGCTCTCCTTAATAGCTGCAGCTTCGGCGGGATGGAATTATAGAATAATAGCTCTTATTTGCCACTTCTAACAAGAATATTCATATTATACTGAATGTATTATGGTCACAGGAAAAGATCCATTGAAATGACTATACCGAATGTCCGAAAAATAATACGATTAGTTTTTGGTTGTTCTCTTAATGCTTCCATTTACACTGTTCGTTCAATAAATGTGTGTAATAAAAAATTCATCTGTCAATTTGTTTATATACGACGTTGAAACTTTTCAAACTTAACATTGTTACACTATTATTGCTATAGTTGCTACACTATTGTGCTATTCTATACAAGGTATGACACGATGAGCGTCGGTTAAAAGTATATGGGGAAGAGAGTAAAATAGGTTTTTTTTTTAAATAGCAACTCATAATTTTTAAGAGATATTAGATTGTACATATGTCAAAAAATAAAGCAAAAATGTATAACAAGTGCCACTGCCGAAGTTAATAGTTTAGGTGATGTTTTGTAAAAACCTCCTTAATCTTAAATATCGCACTGTTTAATATCAGTTTCAGTTTGCCATGGCTAAATAATTGAAGGTAGCTGTCAAATGTACTGTCAACAGTAATAAACGCAGTTGCAGTACAATTATTCACAATTAGAGTTTGTTAAAAAGGTGGTACCGGATGGCAGTAGCGTAGCGGTAGCGGCGTGAGTAGGGGTAATTTTCAACTCGTAGTCGATCTCAACAGTACCGCGAGAGAGTTCAATGCGACAGTACGTTGCACGCTGCACGCCAAATAAGTACGCGGAGATGGGACGCCCAAAGGGTGTAACGTTCCCTTCGAATGTGAATAAATATCTCAGGCATTTCCCTGGATTAGAATATAGAAGTCCGCATATTTATTACACAATATACAATAGCGGATTGCTAAGTCGCGATAGGTTTGGATGTAGAAAACATTGTAAAAGTAAACGTCATGTATTGGATTTAAGAAACAGTATTCCATACTGGCAATTTTTATATGATTTTATTTTTATGTTAAGTGCGTGCAACATCTCACAGCATCTAGTATCTAATGAACACTTTCGTCTTTTTTGGGCTAAATACGTTCCCCCATGGAAGCTGCCAACATCTATGCAATTACGATACAATTTGCCACGTGTGCAAGGTTTCAGTAAAGGAATATATAAAAGACGAGTTGAGAAATAAGAAAATCTGCCTATGTGTGGATGAAACAACTGATGCTCAGAAACACAGCGTCATTCATGTTGTAGCGCGTCCTTTAAAACGTGATGCTCCACCAGCTTCATTGTTGTTATCCAGTAAAAGGATTCAGAAAACTAATGCAGAAACCGTTGTCAAGGTAATAAAATATTCGTTGAGAGAATTTTGTATCACAGGAACCCAAGTCACGATGTTCGTTACTGACGGAGCCGCAACAATGCTGAGAGTTGGTAGGATGTTGAAAATATGCTTTACGACTCTTCTTCACATAACATGCGTCATACACGCATGTCACCTCGTATCAGAAACCATTCGAAAGAAGTATTGGACGGTGGATAAGTTAATAGCGTCTACCAAAAAGGTGTTCATCAAATCTCCCAAACACATCCGTGTATTCAAACAATTGTGTCCGAAATTACCATCACCACCTCAGCCTGTAATAACGCGATGGGGAACATAGCTCCAGGCAGTATCTTACTATCAAGAAATATTTTTCACAAGTGAAAAATGTAATTTTGAAACTTGATTCAAATGATTCTGCAGCAGTTCGAGATAATCAGCAGCTTTTTTCCAATTCGGACGTTCAACAACAAATAGATGAAATTTCCATGAACTATTCTGAAGTTGCACAAGCTATTCAGCAATTAGAAAACGATCACTTATCTGCACGAGACGCATTAAATTGCATAAACAATTTACAAGCCGCGCTAGAAACCTTGACGAACACTATAGGAGTCGACGTTACTGAAAAATTTGGTGCAATTTGAACGAAAAATCCCGATTTACAAAAGGTTCGGTCTATGACTGAAAATCAAGAGTGCCCAGATTAGGAGAGGGAATATCTGACATTTGCAAATCTTATTTCACTGGATATCGAACGATCATTTTCGAAGTATACGACAACGTATTCACAACACCGTCGACGGCTGATTGAATCGACAATGGAAGCGTTGCTGATGTTGTAATTCTACGCAGCTTACTAGAGCGGTTGCCAATTGCCACAGTGGACATCAAGACGACAGGAAAAGGTAACAATATAATTTTTCACTAATATTGTATATTACGTACCTACTTTTATGCGGTGCGCCACTGTCGGTACCACCTTCTTAACAAACTCTATTCATAATTGCACGTATTTTTTTAGTTTAACGACAATGTCTCGCTTAGGATTTCAAATTAAAATTATTTAAATTTAATTGTAATTTACCGAGAATGCAATGGCATTTATCGATAGAACATGCCGACTTTTCATGGAGATTCTGATATACCAAAACCTACTCGAAGCATTAAAAAACTGTACAAATTTTGGTTCGTTTACGAAAACACCAAAAAGCACCAAACCTCTAGTAGATGACGAGCATTCGGAAGCTACATACGTCATTGGATTATTTTACTGCGTATCCGACTAATTTGATCCATGATGCAGAACAAACGCTTAGAACATCGTCCAAAACAATTCGCAAAATTTTGGTAAAACAAAAATATAAGATTTACGGACATTAAACGTCGAAGAGAATTATGTGCATGGTTTTTGGTTCGAACGCAAGATGATGCATTTTTGGATAATATTATTTGTTGCTTTGAAGCGAAATTTTGCAGAAACGGAATGCATAACTGGAAAAATTTTCATTTTTTGGGTTTCAGCAAACCCGCACGCGGTAAAAGAACGAAATTTTCAACATTCTTGGAGCTTTAACATATATTTTGCGCTTTGAAGAACAACAGAATTCTGTTTGCTTACTTTCATGAATACAGTTTAAATGGATTCCGTTATGGGGAAATTTTACATGCCGTTATCCACGAATCATTACGCCTTCGACCAGAAGAAAAAGCGCGGAATACATGGTGTTAAATAGACGAGGCTTCCCCACATAAGACACGTGGCATATTGACTATTTTTACTGAAACGTTTGACGATCGGTGGATCGCTAAAAACGATCCTTCTCCAGATTTATTTAACCCCACTAGATTTTTTCTTGTGGGGTTTTTCTGGCAATTAAATAACTGGACTGGTGCTACTATCGGCAAACAGCGAGCACGCCACGCCACGACAGGACATGTATGTGCTTGTAGATGCTTCCCTCACCCTGAGCTCGATGGGCGCGGTTGTACGTCGCTCAGTCTCGCTGTAGCAAGCGTCCGTTCAAGTCCTTACGCTAGCGTCGCGTCAGGAAAATGCAAGAGTGTTCAGATCGAGCAACGAGTTAACCTTAGGTTTCTTGTGAAACCTTCGTGAACGAGTGAGAAGACGAAGACCCGATTTGTGGAAGAGCAAATCCTGGATGCTCCACCAAGACAATGCGCCAGCCCATTCCGCCTTGTCCATCGTGAAGGCGTTCTTTGCGAAATCCGACATCACCGTGTTGGACCACCCACCGTACTCGCTCGATCTGGCCCCCTGTGACTTTTTTTTATTTCCTAAGGTAAAATCGGAGCTTAAGGGGACAAGATTCGACAGTGTGGAAGCGGTGCAAGCGAAAGCGACGGAGGTTCTCAACAAACTGACAGAAACGGACTTCCAGCTAAAATCGTACGGAGCGTTGTAGGGATCGGCAAGGAGAGTACATTGAAGGAGATAAACTTTGTAATGTAATTGGTGATCAATAAAATGTTTTGTAGCACCAGTCCGGTTATTTAATTGCCACACCTCGTGCGTATTCAATTTTATTTTGTCATTTGTACATTTTGTTTGTTTTATGCTTTTTTCTTTTTCTGTTTATTAATTAAAAAAAAAACGATTTTTGAAAGTTCTATTTTTCAAATAACTGCGCTGTAGTATGAACAATTGAGAGTGAATCATGTTGGCTAATTAGTACTGAAGACCACTACTGTTGACAGTGCATTTGACAGCTGCCTTCAAATATTTAACCATGACAAACTGAAATTGACATTAAATTTAAGATTAAGGAGGTTTTTACAAAATATCTCCTAAACTATTAACTTTAGCAACAGCACTTGTTACACATTTTCGCTTTCCTTTGTGATGTAGAATCTAATACCGCTTAGAAAACTAGTAGTTGGTACTTAAGAAAACCGAGATTTCTCAGTTTAAATATCTCTGATATTGTCCCCTCCCTACTGGCACACCCTGTATAATTTAGTAATTTTTTCTGTTACTATAGAAACATCGTTTCATGAACATTACCAGAAAGCAGAATAATTCTTTTAGCGTATTACAATTTGCAAGTTATTTTAAAACCTGTGATGCACCACAACTGTCAAACTTTCGAAAAGTTGCAATATCGTTTTAAGAGTGAATTCACAGATTCCAAATTTGACATAAGAATGGTGGTGTTCCATTTAAAATAAGGAAGAGATACCGGCAGTTGAAAATATTTTTGCCGAACTAGTTTTAAAGGATAATTTTTGTATATAAATTTTCAAATTTCAATTTTGGTCTCTTTCCCATATACTTTTAACCGACACACATCAATCAAATTGGCGAAGAAATTTTCTAAAAATAAGATTGACATATGGGTATAAATAAATAAGTGTTTTGCTTGCTCATTATTGTTATTTTTTTTTTGCATTTTTCATCTTATTGCAAATTACGTAAAATTTTTGAAGAAGTAATATTTTCGGAAGAAACATTTAAATTGAAGTTACCACAGTTTACTTCTTCGAAAGTTGAAAAGAAACTCAGCATAATCATATTGTTTACATTACTTTCACCCATACCTCATACCGTTCGCACAACCGAATCTGCAATAATTGCATGGCTTATAGCTGGGCCGACGAGATAGCATTAGTTCGACTAGTTCAGGCGATTCCGGCACCCCGATTGACCCGCCTGATGACCCCAATGCACCCTATAAAGACAATGCGTTGTACAAGGTGAGTACGTCACTGTCTACCCACACTATGCCCTTCTTAGCTTCATTGATTCCATGTTTGGTATATATTTTTATATTCGCATTTGTATTTAACATAGCACACACCTCATATTTGCGTGTCAAGACTTCGTATTGTTCTATAACTAATTTTAGAACTCGTATCATGTAACATACTCATTTGAACAAGTATCTGTGTAGTTTTATTAAATTACGAAAATGTGTTTTGACGTGATTCTTCTTTTAATTTTTAATTAATCCAAGTGGATTTTGATAGCTTGTGTAGAATTTAAATGTACTTTATTGCTGAGATTAAGGGGAATGTTGAAATTATTCAATGTATCTTGCTCGATACATTTCTATAGCCCGTCTCAACCTTATTATGCAGTAAAGGTCTTACGAACATACCGTACATTGTTGCCAATTTGTTGGGCAACATTAATTTCGGTTATTGACAGTACATATGGGCAATGTATGTACACTACCGTTCATGGAAGTTCGGGCAAGCAAAAAAATGTACGGAAATCAAAGAAAATAAGAGAAATATTAAATGGCCATGTATTTAATACTTACTTACATGATTTTACGTATTTTCAAACACAAATTTATTAAAAAGAAAAAGTTAATGTAATACAAATAATTTAAATCCGATTTTCATCGAAAAATCCACCTTCTGCCTTTAGGACTGCTGCCGCTATTCTCGGCATCCGATTCACTAATTTTGCTAATGTTTCATTGGGCAAGCTTGTCCATACCTCCTGGAGAATGGTCCACAAATGTTCCTTCGATTTTGGACACTTTTTCCTAACACATCGGTCTAATTCTTCCCATAACAACTCTATCGGGTTCAGATCGGGGGACTATGGCAGCCATTCCATAATTTTTAGGGTTCTTTCATTTTCTTCTTGCTGCAGGTAATCTGTGCACAATTTAGATTTATGTTTAGGGTCATTGTCCTGCATAAATTCAAATCCACGGACTCCTGACGGTATGACATTCTCCTCCAGGATTTTTCGATATTCTTCTTTTTTCATTATGCCCTCAATTTTGAGCAAGTCCCCTGTTCCGATTAAGGAAAAACAGCCCCAAACCATTACAGATCCGCCTCCATGCTTCACCGTAGGAACTATACATTCCCGTAACATTCTTTACCCTCTTGATCTGCGTACGAAAACTCTCCGTCTATTTCCAAAAACCTCAAACTTGGATTCGTCAGTCCACAAAACGTTTTTAAAATCGTCCACTGTCCAATCTCTATGAGCTTGTGCCCATTTCAGTCGTTTCAGCCTATTTCCTCTTCGGAATAACGGTTTTCGACAAGCCACTCGCTCATGCAACCCAGCCTCTTTCAGCCGACGCTTCACAGTACTCACAGAAACTTTGGAATCTCGCTCATTATTGAAGTCTGCAGCAATTTCTAATGCTGTTAGTCTTCTATTGCGCTTACTAATTATTTTTATTCGTAAATCTTCCGCAGGAGTCGTTTTTCTTGACGGTCCTGGCCGATTACGATCTTGCACGTCACCGGTTGTCTTAAATCGAACTATGGTATCATGTACTGTAGATTTTTTTATTTTTAATTTATCCACAATCCGTCTCTCTGCGCACCCTTCCTGATGCAAGGTAATGATAGCAGATCGTTTTGAAACAGCTAGAGGCTTTCCACGGGGCATTTTAAGCAGTTAAATCGAAATTATTTTGGATTACCGTCTTCGGAATGAACAGTTCGGATGCCATTTCTCGAATTGTCAAACGTCTGTCGGTGATAACGAGTTCTTGAACCCGCTGGATGTTTCGGTCCGTCAGAGACGGTCTCGGTCTTCCAGATCTTGGCAGATCATCTAAGTTTGTCCGACCGTTTCGAAACTCTAAACACCAAACCGACACTTGCTTGCGTGACATAACCTCGCCATAAGCTTCGGAAATTCTTCGATGAATTGCGATCGGCGATTCCTTCATTGCCACAAAAAAGTAGCGAATGAAATTCGAAAAAATCCATTTGTTAGTGCTAGAGAGCTTAAGGATATTTTAAATTTGCCTCTAGGAATAACACAAATAAAATCTAGGATTTATGAAGCCAACATGCACGGTCGTGTCTCCCGGAAAAAACCGTACATTTCAAATGTAAACGCACAGAAACGGTTGCGGTTTGCAAAAGAACATGTTAGTAAACCAAAACATTTTTGGGAGTCAGTGCTTTGGTGCGACGAGAGTAAGTTCGAGTTAACATCATGCAAGAGAAGAAGGATGGTATGGAGAAAACCAGGAGAGACTTTTAAACGCAACTTAATACAGCCTACTGTAAAACACGGAGGAGGCTCTATAATGGTATGGGGTTGTTTTAGTAGTGCGGGGCTAGGATATTTGACAGTAATCGAAGGAATTCTTAACGCTCAAGCATACATTGACATCTTAGAAAAAGAAATGTTAGACTCTGTTGATAAATTGGGTCTAATGGGGTCCTTTATATTCCAACATGACAACGACCCCAAGCATACAGGTTGTGACCAAATTTTTAGTGGACAAATTCTGTTAGCGTTATGAAATAGCCTCCCCAAAGCCCCGACCTCAATCGCATAGAGCATCTGTGGGATGAGCTCGATAGAAGAATTCCAGCAGTAGACAGGAAATCCAAGAACGAATTTATTCAGGCGATCCGGAGAGAGTGGTCGGCTATTCCTCAAAAAACTATAGAAAATTTCATTGCTAGTATTCCAAATAGGCTACGAGCTGTTATTAAAGCCAATGGATACCAAACGTCATATTAGTTTTCTCATTATCTTTTTCTTTAAAATTAGATTCGTTAGCTGTCAACATAATTTCCGAACTCCGTTTTATTGTTATTATTAACCTGGGCAAATATGCGGTAACAGCCAGAAGCGTGACGAGCACATAAAAGTTTACACATAAAATAGAAGGTAAAAAATAAATTATAAAACGTGCTGAAACACTTACCGTTTTAGGTCTTCCGTGAAATCACAAACTGGGTAACATCTGTTAAATATTTGAATCATTAGATATGTTTCCACAGCTGTTTCAGTCAAGTGAGTACGACGTGCGGAATAAATGTTTTTTAATGCCGAAAACGACCGTTCGACATTTAGCGATGTTATATTTGCATATTTCAAATAATCTTTGAAACAACTTAATGCATCTTCACACGAACTTTCACAAATTTGTCTTAATATAAGAATATCTGAGTCTTTCTCTAAAACACTTTCAAATTTTCGTATTACACACTAATGTGTTTCGCCTTCTACATAACTGTGCGTGAACATCATGCATAATTTGAACAGAATCCACTAGCGACATCGAAACATTTTGTAATTTTTCTATTCCCTTCGCTAGTCCGAAGTAATTGTTGTGAATAGTTTGTAAATCTCTTTTAACCTGACTATCTTGAAATATTTCCTGGCTTTCCTTGATTGCTGCAGCTTCTGTCGGATTGAATTTTAAAACTACCTTCTTTACTTGATCAAAGTATTTGTTGTAGTAAAACACAGCCTGCAACCATGTTCCCCAACGTGTAACAATCGGCTGTGGTGGTTCAGGTAAATCAGGACACAGTTTGTGAAATAGTCGGATACGTTTCGGGGACTTTAGAAACACTGCCTTTGTACTAGCAATCAATGCATTTACTAGTGGAAAACATGTAGGAATCGTTTGTGCCGCAAGATTTAGAGTATGGATTTTACACGTTACATGTAAGAAGTTACCACTGCGTTCTTTAAGAGATCGGCCCAAAGAACGCATGTTTGCGGCACCATCACTCATAAACATTAAAAGGTGCTTAGTTGAAACTTCAAATTTGTTCAATAAGTTCAACACCGCCTTTAAAATCTCATCGGCAGTACAATTTATAACTCTTTTGGAAGCAAGTAAGAAGGAGGATGATGGTCGATGTGGTTCCATTGTACGTACCATTACATTAACCACAGAATGTTTTTGACGATCTGTTGTTTCGTCCACACACAACCCCAGTTTTTTATCTTTCAATTCCGTTTTCATTCCTTTTTCTATATGTTAACGAGCAAATGGCACTACATTTCGCATCGATGTCCGACTAGGTAATTTACAGTCCGCATATTTATTCCAGAAGGAGACAAATGCTTCTTTGTCTAGTAAACGAAACGATAGATTACATAAAATAAGAGTAACACATAAATCAAATGTGAATTTTTCTTGGTCTCGTATGCCACTTTTAGCAGAAGAATGCCGTTTGCTACAAAAATTACGTATTCTCTTTAGTATTAAACTTGTGTTTTCCTGGGAAGCGTTGTATTATTTATTTAGTCCATAATTTTGAAACTGCATAAAATTGGTCACTGTGAACATAATTTCCGTCGCGACTGTATTTAGTCGATCATTTATTTGTGCACCCTTCCTCTTCTTATTCTTTGGACTAGATAAAGGACCTTGCTGTTGTTCTTTTTGTACATTATAAACACTATGCTCTGTACAACATAGGGACACTCACGCTCATAATTTTTTTTTAAATAATTAAGCACAACAACCATCTGTTTTTCTTTACAGCTGAAATTTTCGCCTTTCCTTTGTTTTTTATCGCCTGGCTCCATTTGTTGTATTAAAATCGGCAATTGTATAGGTTAAGTTTATTAAAATAACGCTATGTAATAGTATATTTACTGAAAACACTTATAAATATTACCGTTCTGAAAAGAACGACTTATTAACCTATTATTTGCACTTTCATTGGAAAATCGCTGAAAGAAACTGACTGAAATGCTGAATACTAACGTTTGACAAAACATAAATGTTCTTAGTATTCAGTGCCTGTAGTAGCGACGGAAGCTAGGAAAGTGCATCTAAGCTCTGATGATGGCAATTATTCGGCAACAGGGGAAATTGTTAGTTGGTAAACGATCAGCTCCAAAACGCGAACTGTGGAACAAACTGCTATCATTACCGCCAACGTAAACATAGCCACCGGATATAAAGATAGCGCTATTGGCAAATCTTAAAAGATAGTAAGAGAAACATATATCCCATTTAAACTAACACTGCATAATGAGATTGAGACGGACTATAGGATCTCTGTCATCTTGGGATAGAGGTATATGTTACATGGATATAAGTATCCCAGATTGGGAATATTAAATTTAGTGTGGCAATTCCATACAATTGCC
This sequence comes from Dynastes maya, assembly GCA_029619315.2. Taxonomy (NCBI): domain Eukaryota; kingdom Metazoa; phylum Arthropoda; class Insecta; order Coleoptera; family Scarabaeidae; genus Dynastes; species Dynastes maya. The sequence continues at coordinate 1,226,444 of JAROYE020000003.1, forward strand.
TAGCCTGCGTCTCGTATTTCATTGGTTATATTTAATGCAATTAATTTGGCATAACGAATAAATTTGACTGAATAAATCTAGAAACAAAGAATATAAGTAATCTAGGGACTTTTTTGTTGCTAACCTAACCTGGCCCTATCTGTAGACAGAACATTCTATAAGATACGTTGTCAAGCTGGACAAAATCTGATCGATAATACGAGGTAGACGCCATAAATTCTAGTCCTAACAGGTTTGTAAAGGTTGGAGTGTTTGGGAAAAAACTTTAGATTATTTTTACAAGGGGGTATAGAATTATTAATTGATGGTTGTTATAAACGTATTGAAGTTAGGGGAGATTATATTGAAAAATAATTGTTAATTTTCTATATCAGAGCGAGAATTTATGGCGCCTATCTCGTAAGTATTGAATAAAACATTCTGTATACTTCTACGGATTTATGATAGTTGCTTTAGACATCCATAATTGCAGTGCCAAAAGGTGCACCCTGTATAGAATCCTAATACTCTCTTCTCCTGGTGATAGATAAACTTCCTAAGAATTAAAAATTAAAAAATTATACAAAATCTTGCGTAATGGATGACGGATGTAACTCCGTCTATGGTATTTGTTTTCTTGTTCAAATCGATGCGATAAAATTGTGTTACAAACGATTTAATTTACAAAATAAAGGATGACATCCCCGGCGGCATCGTTCGTACCGAGAGCGTGATGTACAGCGGAGACCCGACGATCACGAGGACGACCACCACTTCAGTGCCTGTAGTAGCGACGGAAGCTAGGAAAGTGCATCTAAGCTCTGATGATGGCAATTATTCGGCAACAGGGGAAATTGTTAGTTCGCAAACGATCAGCTCCAAAACGCGAACTGTGGAAACCATAACGGTAAGAACTACAAGCTCTATGTTTACAGAGAGAATCAAAAAAAAAAACTACATTTTCTTAGATGCAATCAATATGCAGGGTGTCTCAACCTTCGTGAATCGTAAAATTGCGACTGTTGTATGAATGTTGTATGTGGGAAGCTAAAATTCATAGAGTATCCTCTAAAAATATCTTCATATATACTGGGTGATCGGTAAGTAGAGAACCAGGCACCTACTTTGTTATTTTAAATGGCACACCTTCTATGTGATTACGTTTTTGGTCCCTCCAATTAGAACACACAAAATATGATTTTGGAGTAAAAATTAAAAGAAACAGTTGGTAATGTACTTACGATGTTTTTCAACATTTCACACATTTTTAATTGGGTTTATGTCTGGTGAATTGCCTAAGGTAGTACGGTGATTTTTAGATAAAAGATATCGCATTATACTTTTTGCCTTATGACACGGTGCATTGTCTTGCATGAAGGTATATGATCTTTGAGCCGGATCCAATGAACCAATATAAAGTATTAAATAGTTTTGTCAACAAAATTTTATATTGTTTTTGTTCCATTGTTCCGTTAACGAAATATAGCGGTCCCGGTCCTTCTGTCTTGACCATTAGAGATGGCGGTGTTGAATAGATTTGATCGTACATGCTCCTTTATAACGCTCTGAAGGATGTCGACGAACAAATTGGTTTCTCTCCGTTAACACTTCTAGCCGTGATTCGTAAAAATATAGAGAACCATTAAACGAACTATGAGGATGAATTTAACCAAAAATTCAGATGATAAATGAAACTTACCTTTCCCCAATCTTCAACTGTATATTTTTTATATTTTTTAGCGCATTAAAATCGTGTCGCTTTCATTTTAGATGTTAGTCCTAGCTTCTTTACCGGACGTCTGTGTTTCAAGCCTGCGTCATGAAGTCGTCTACGGACTGTTCGGGTTGATATTTGTATACCTTCTCCACTAAGAGTTTTAGTTTTCAGTGGATAAAAAAACCATGTTCTGTAGTCACTTTTACTATACGACGATCATCTCTTACAGTTATTTCGCGTTTGCCGTCACAGTTTGTTCTGCCACTACTTGTACTAGGAATATTCTTCGTAATTAATTTCGCGATTCTCAAAATAGTTTGATGTGATGCACCCCCTCTCCCGTCTCTAGAAGAACAGATATTCGTACTTTTTTCTCTGTGGGTTTTGTATGATGATGCATACGTCTATTTATCATTGAAAGTAAAAGAGATATTTGCAGTTTCACGCGAATCTTGCATTTGAGTATTGTATCCAAGTGGTTTCTGGTATTAATATTGTTTGGTTACCATGGCAACAGTGAACAAGATATGCTGACATTGCTGTTATGTTCAAATGCATAAATTATACCTACTACCTAACTCTTCTTTCCTTAGGTTTGAAATTTTGAATGGGCAGTCATCAAAAAGTTTTAGCTTGCCACTATTCATACACTAGTCGCAATTTTATAATGCCGGCAGATTGGGACCCCATTTAACCGTGTGTTTGCGTAAAAAAAAAATATTAAAGAAATGACAAAGTTTAATTCTGTTTGTTGACAATATTTTGATTTTATGTGGGTCTCACACGTAAATGTAGACAACTGCTTCTGTTACTGTAATTTCTTTGGTATGTAGCTATTAAATCAGATTTGGTTGGCAACCGGTATAAAAAGAATATACCGGGTGTCCCAGAGGAATATCTCGAGAATTATGAATCCTACGAAGAAGTTTGTCATACCATTGTTTGTTGGTCTCATCGGAGGCCACAAAATGACGATTTTAGTTTCAACGTAGATGGCGCTGTAATCAGTGAAAATAAGGAACCCCTATTTTTTATTACATATTGCAATTCTACGCAAAAAGAATAAGTAACTTTTGTCTGAAGCATTCTTTTGTTAATTTCGTAGATGGCGCTGTAATTATTTTAGTGGAGATCCCCATTTTGCATTTTTTTTTTCCGTGATATGTTGTTGTTTTCTGATTAACCAATAAAGACAACGACAACAAAGTATATCGGAAATTTAATAAGATGCAAAGTGGGGGTTTCCACTAAAATAAATAAAGGTAATCTCTTTTACCAATTACAGCGCCATCTACGAAATTAACAAAGTGTTTCAAACAAAAGTTACTTATTTTTTAGCGTTGAATTCAAGCGGAAAAGAATTAAGAAACTAAAATCGACATTTTGTGGCCTCCGGATGAGACGGACAATGGTGCGATGAACTTTTTCGTAGGATCGATATGCCTCTGTTAAGATTAAAATGGTACGCCCGGGTATACCGCGTTCGTAAGTTTCGTATTAAAGTCAACCGCTTAAATATATGGACAGTGTTACAACGTTTGCCCGCTGTGAACGTATAAGGTGGGGAGCGGGGCGAAGCGAATCAAGTACGCTCCTAGCACAAGCGGGAACATTATTCGCTGTATGTATGGGACTCGCGCCTATAAATGAATCCTGACGTCCCCTAGCATGTCTCCAATTTTCAATTCAACGTAATCATTTGTTTATTATTATTATTTCGCAGTATAAAACGGAACGTGACGGCGTAGTGGAGACCAGAGTGGAGCAGAAAATTACCATACAGTCGGACGGGGATCCTATTGACCACGACCGGGCATTGGCTGAAGCTATACAAGAGGCAACTGCGATGAATCCAGATATGACCGTGGAAAAGATAGAGATTCAACAACAAGCGGCTGCTCAATAATGAGGTAAACATCTTGGCATTAAACCTAAAATGATGTTATTTCTATACTTTCTTCTTTTATGTAATCTACTTCAAACGACCGGTCCTTTTTTGATTAAATGATTTACCATAATGGGCGTATTTTCAAAAATCCATTTAATTTCTTGTTATTCTCTAAAGCAAGACATATACTAACTTGAAAATATCAAGAAAATATTTTGCATACCCAAGAAAGAAGGTTTTCTTATCTATTCTTACGTTTTCTTTGCGACTATTCACTTAAGCGCCATTTTGGAAACATTACTTTTGTGACTGTATACGAGAGTAGTTTAAAAAGTTTCCACCCTAACACAAAAACAAAAAACAGAATAGACTTTAGCTGTAAAATGCGAAAACAGTTGCGGTCGGTCATGTGAAAAATCGGCTGAGATGCCGGATGTCGTGGTCAAGGACGATGATAATAGCGATAATCAGAAATAGATAGCACCAGCGGGAGATAATAAACTGGTACGCGCACGGAAGATTCTAACTGGCAACAGCAGTAGGAAACGTATAAAAAAGAAATCCGAAGAGGACCTGCCCAAATCGTAAAGCTTGGTTATACGTTGGAAAGGTTCAAAGTGAGGCAACCTGCGCAGATGTGAAAAGCTTTCTAAATTGTTCAGAAAATTCCCAAACACGAAAATAACAAAAGCCAAACGAAGTATTTCAAGGTAGGTGTTGATTTTAAAATCTTAGAAGAACTCAAAAAGTCAGAAGCATGAAAGATATTGCAATCAGAAGGTGCTGCGACCTTAGTAAAGCTTTTGATATGGTAGAGGTTCTCTAAGTGTGCGCCGCGGCATCCCGGGCCGCCGTAGAGACTAACAGGGGCGTCGCAAGGCACTCCTACGAACACGGGCAGACATAGTCATTTCGAAACGGCCTCGAAGCTGATGGAACTTTCTAGAACATCTAGGGCTAGATGGGCGATCCGCCAGAGGAGCGCCCGCTTTGTTTCAATGTGCCGCTTTGCGTTTTCGTAAAGCCGTAGGTAAATGGAAAGATTTTTATTAAATAAGCAAGTTGACAGTTCAAGTGAGAGCCATCAAGCATCGACAAGTGGTGGGGTTGCAAAGAAACGGAAATATCGTAAATACGATGATGACTATATGAACCAACATAAAATATTTAAGTAATAGGACGCAATATGCAAGTTATAATAAAATACCACCTATAAAGTAATCAACAGGGTGTTCCTCAGGGGTCTATTCTAGGCCCCTTATTATTCATCATACATATCATCGACCTATCACTAAATACTGATGAAGTTAATGTTTGCTTATATCCGGATGACATCTCGTTATTGACAAAAAAGTGAAAACCTCCTCAGATTTAAGAAATAATACAGAAAAAGCTATAGGGCGAGCAGAAAAATGGTTCGATTGTAATAAACTAAAAGTAAACATGGGAAAGACCTAAGAACTTACCTTTACAACACGTCCACCTTCTGAAGGCAATTGTGACAAATGAAGTGTGAGACAGTTGTCTTTGTGGAAGAAGAAAACTTTCTTTTCTGCAAATGCGGCCGTTTTTCCGCAATTTCTGGCTTCAGCTTGTCAAGTAATGGTGCCTAGTTTGACCCTGTTATTGTTGTTCCTTTTTCAAGGTACTCCGTGATCCCCCCCCCCCAAAAAAAAAAAAACACTCACCATCATTTTTCCGACCGATGGAACATCTTCGCCCTTTTCGGGGCCGATTCACCCTTCGCAATCCATTGTTTCGAGGGTGTCTTGGCTTCAGTAGTCTGCTAGGGTATCCAAGATTCATCTACAGTTATTAATCGATGCGTTTTTGGTCCTGACTGAGCAAACTTTTTCGATTTTTTTTCTATTTTAACAGAAACGTTAATATCGACTGACGCAAATGAACTTAGCGTCCAACATGGCTGAAATTTTCAAAAATATCTTTGAACGCATGCGCGATAATTATATGTTCATGCATTTTAGGTTAGATATATATGTATCTCCATAAATCATTTCTGTGGTAGAACCAATAAATTATCTTCTAAGGGTGGTCATTAAAAAATACCTATTCTCAACGGACTGACAAGTTTATGACTAGGATAATTTATGTGATGTGCAACTAGAAGTGACAAGTACTTGATTTATTTAGTTATACGAACAAAACTGAATGATGAGTTGAGTTCTACCCGCGCAAGCGGTAACACCAAAGTATACAGTCCACTCCAGTAATATAATTCTATTAAACACCATTCTAATTTGATTCTTGCAATATCAGTACTAGTTTTAAACATTATATTACTAAAATATTTTTGACGAGTAATGCTATCTTATATATTGAGACTTGAAACTTTTCAGAGAACCGTCGTAGTATACTTAAAACTATTAACCTTGAAGAAAATCAAATAACATCATTTTAGTTTAACAATACGTATTAACTGCTTAATTACACATAAACAATTTCTCTTACAGATTATTAATATTGCGAAAAACGATTTACCTTATATTCGAACCAAAAAAAAAAGAATTATACGATTGCCCATTACGACACCATGAGCTAAACGATTTTTGAGCTTGCTGGAACTTTTAAGATTTTTTTTACATATGTAGTTATTAGCTATATATAAATATATTACCCTATTACATGGAAATGCGTAGCTCTGACGTCTTTATATTACTTTGTTTCGCTGCTACGATCAAACAATTATGAATTAATTATAATTACGATAATTATAGAAGTAAATATTACCCACCCTATCAGTCGAAATATTTTCAGAACCTCATACGGGACTTAAAACACAAGTTTTTATCACATTAATTTTAAGATTGGTGTATGGAAAGTAAATCTTTTTCTTTTAATATTATTATTATTTTTTAATCTAAGTAATATATATAGAAACATATGTTTAGCAATCGTTATTCTGTGTCAAACACGTTTATCGTACCTATTACCCTTACAGTTATGTTTCTATGTTTACTTCACTTTAGATTTAAATGTTCAAAATAGTTTTTTTTATTATTATTTTTAACTTATTATCATAAGGAAATGATATTATTAAATAAGTGTTTTTCTTAAGATGGATATCTGTTTTTTGTAGCTTTTTCTTATCTTTGAATACTAATCAAGTTAAATATTATTGTATTTGTTGAAAGTATAGTATGGTGCTTGTTTATTAAACATGAAAAAAATATATTAATTAATTTGAAGAATTTATTTAGATTTGTTCCAATCTTTGGGGGGGGGGGTTTCAATATGTTATGATTGTTATGAAGAATGCGTATGCGTTAGAATAATAATGTTTTTTAATCGAAGACGTCACAATAGACCTATTTATCCCGTATCTGCATCAGAGATATATGATAATAACAAAATTTATTTCAGCAACAATAAACAGTCTGTTCTCTAAATTGAATAGGGTAAGATTGGTGTTTTTCTTTTTTTTTGTACTGGTTTTTATTTCCTCTATAGACACTGACATAATCTACCAGAACACCTCAAGTTTTCGGAACAAAAATAGAAAAAGAAAATCTGCCTGTAACTACACTACAAGTAAGCGTTCTGAACTATCGTTACTGTTAACACGAATACATTTGCAAGTTCGAGACACTAAAACGTTAGTAGCAAATAAAAAATATAAGGGGTAAACAAAAACAAATACATAAGGAAGAAAGACATCAATTCATGTCCAATATCTATGTAATCACTATTTATTAATTAATAAATATGGAGATTTGTTTAAATTGACAAAATTCGCTTTTGTGAGTTAACTGAAATTTCACTGATAAAAATGTTATACAGGGTGGGGCAGAATGGAGTCCCTCATTTAACGGGTGAATTGTGACAAAACGCTTCAAGATAAAAGAAAAAGGTTTTTATTTTCGGAAAGCACATATCATGCCATTTTGTTGTTTAAGTTTTAAAAATGATATCATTCATGTGGCTTCCTCGACGGGCGATACACATATTAAGTCGTTCGACAAAGTTTTCGGTCACTCTTGCCAGCATATCTTGTGGAATTCTGGTGATTACGTCCTCAATTACCACCTTCAGGGCTTCCAGGGTCCGAGGTCGAAATTTGTAAACCTCAGCTTTGAGGTAACCCCACAGAAAAAGGTCGCAGGGGCTCAAATCCGGGGAGCGAGGTGGCCATGGGATATCCTCTCGTAAGGAGATCAGGCGACCGGGAAACATCTCCTGTAAAATTTCACGTGAACGACGGGCAGTATGAGCCGTTGCTCCATCCTGTTGAAACCAGAAGGCTTCTTCGTCATACTCTTCCATTTTAAAGCGTAAAAACGTCTCCGGCATCTCATAATAACGCGCTAAAGTCACGGTAACAGTTGAGCCTCCTTCTTCAAAAAAATAAGTCCCAATGATGCCTATAGAGGACACTGCGCACCAAACTGACACTTTAGGACTGTTGAGAGGTTTTTGGTGCAAATTACGAGGGTTTTCACTTGAGCAATAACGAAAATTTTGCTTGCTTACAGTGCCGCAAAGGTGAAAATGCGCTTCGTCGCTAGTCCACACAATAGCGCCAGGAGGTACAGCTGTTAGGATTGCATTGCAAGCATCTCTACGTTTCACGTAGTCTTGCGGGTTCAATCTCTGAGCAATCATTATTTTGTAGGGATGTAACTTAAGGTCTGTGTGTAAAATTCGCCTCATTGTTCTCGACGATATTCCAAAGGCAGCGGCATGTTTTCGCGCAGAACGCGTTGGAGACTGTTCGATAGACGCTCTAACTGCAGCGATGTTTTCGGGAGTTCTTACACTTTTAGATCGCCCGGTTGTTTTTTTAGGAAGTGCAGATCCCGTCGTCCTTACATAACCGATCCATTTCCGAATGATTTTAGAGTCAGGAACACTGTCTGTGAGTTAAATCGAACCGCGTGCGAAAGGCCCTCTGCGTCCGCCACCACACTTTCCCCGTTTTTAAAGAAAGTCTCCTCGACAAAGCCCCGTTGCTCACCCGACCACCGAAAATGGCGTTGTTCCCCCGACCTAACGGTACCTGTCCCACCCCTCTACTTGCTCTAGCGCCCCTTGAGTGAATTTTTAAAACTAGGGACTCCATTCTGCCCCAGCCTGTATTTCCAAACGGTACAGAAATTATTGAGAAAAAAAATATAATAACACAATGTTAGATAATACGTAAGGCTAGGAGGATGTGAAAATTAAAGAATTCGGCAGACCGACACCGGAAACAAAACATGACCTTGCTGCTTCTAGCAGAAATAAAAGTTATAAATCAATACCAATTTCATAACAGCGTTGGATTTGCGATTGTGATGAGAAAAATGCATTATTGTGTTTCGTATGCGTGTTATTTGGTGGTGATAAGAGCTGGACAGTTACCGGTGTTACAGACATATGCATTTATCAAACGAGGTAAATCTTGCTTCATTACGAAACCAAAATATTCAAAAACAGCTAGATTCTGCTCGCTGGATTAAGTGCAGAAACACAATGAACGAGTGGAATATTTGAACTAGCTCTTTGAGGACATTATGAACCTAGTAAATCGGGCAAACCCAGTCTATTTCATGGTTTAATAAATTTGAACGCAAAACTTGATAACGTATTTTAAAAATATTTAGAAGTTGCTGCCGCATTTAAGGGTACTTTAAAGGATATTCAGAATGAATCCCTGTAGTGCATGTTTAGAACTAAGTAAAGAAGGCATTGTAGCAGAAACAAGTTAATTAGCTGTTATAGCAGATGAATTCAAAATGTGAAATGAGTGTGAGTGTAGTTTTACGTGTCAATGAAGGAAATCCGATTGCAAGATCTTGGGGTTTTATATATCTTCAAGAACAGCTATAGATTTCAATGAAATTGAGTTGTAGAAAAAATTGCAACCGCAATTGCAAGAAATATAACTAATTTATAAAAAGTGAATATTTAAATTTTAATGTTATTTCCAAGACATCAAATGCAGTTAAATTTCTAACATAAAAATCACGTTTCCGTTAAATAAAAGTCTAAATCTAATGCATTTAACTCTGAAATTACAGACATTAGAAGCTTTTCTCTTAGTGTAATTTCATTTTCTCCTAGTAGTTTTCTGAACTGCCCAGAATTTAGAATTCTTCTCAATGCAATTTCAGTTAGCACTAAAAACTGTATAACTTTACTAATTTAAACAGATTTCTTGAAAATAAGAAAATTACTCATCGCGGTCGACTCAATTTTGGACAAACTGTATTTCATAACAAAGACGGAGGCGTACGCTTCGGATAAATCAAAGAAGAGAACAACAAAAATGCAAATTACAATATTAAAAAGACCATAAGTTATTAATTGCAGTTGTTTAAGCAACTTTTTAAACAAATACAAATTTGAATCGTATAAATTCCCATAAAATACGAAAAATTAACATCAAACAAAAGAAGAAACCTCCAGAAAGCTTGCATTTAAACCAACATCTATTGTGACGTAATAACCCATAATTTCAAGCGGTTTAAATACTAATATTCAATGGAAAATGTCAGCCAATCACTATTACAGACAATAGTATATAATTTATGTCAAAATTTCCAGTGAATTGGAACAAATCTAATAAATATACACACAGACACATTGCGAAACAAAAATGGTAAACATGAATCTCCAAGATGGTCTTCGAAAAGGCAACTTCATCGGCGACAGCATTTTCAACAATTATTGCAACCATGACATTCCATTTCGATTGTATTTTTTATTTATATATGTGCTTATGATATGTACTATTTATTATGTATTATTACAAAGAAAGATATATATTTAATTATAATATATATATATATATATATAAATATATATATAATATTGTGAATTTGTTGAATAAAATTAAATATCTAATTATTTAGATGTTTAAAACCCTGCGTTGTACGTGTATCTTTATTTTTGTTTGCATTGTACAGGGTGATCCGTAATCTATGTGATAAATTTCCCGAGGTGATTTGGAATGTTATTCCGTGCAAAAAAAATCCGCGTAAGTATGTGGACTATCTGTAACAGTTTAGGTGATTACAATAGTAAAGCCGGCAATGTAATTTCTTAAAAAAAAAATTGTGTTTTTAAGTAATTGAGTTGAAAAAGTCTTCTTCCTTTGCATTTTATTTTAATTTACTTCAAGAAAATCAATATTAATGAAAAACTACAATACAAAACGTAATTTTTAGGCCTGTAAAAAGTTAATGTATGATGTCTCGTAAACAATTACAAATATGCTATATGTTTATATGAACCTTTCTGCTCAAAAAAACATGCCCAATCACCTATTAACGTTTGTCATAGTAATTATAAGTCACCCTGTATTTATTCGTTTGTACTTTTCTAACCATAAATAAATTTTATTTGGATTAATTTTGTGAAGTGATTCCATTTTGTTTTTAACTGTACTTTGTGAGAGTTTATATATTAAATAGAGACATGAAAGCCTTGCTCGTGACAATAATAATGCCTTTTTAATTTTTTTTAGTAAAAAAAAAAAAAAAACGAAATCTTGTTTCGAAGAACCATTCAAAAAATATTTATTATACCAAATGGGCAAATTTCGTAATTCGCTAACTATTAGTTAGTAGAAAAGAAATGGATAATAGATTCGCGATATCTTTTTCGAAATAAATTCATTGGTGAAAGGAGAAATTTGCTATCGTGTTTTGTTTTTGGATTATAAATAAAACGATTTTGCAGGTTTCCGATGCATCTGGTTATAGGAAAGTAATGATTAGTCTGAGCAAACAGCGGTAACAGTCAGTGTAGTAGATATGTGGTGCGGAATCGGCGATTATTTATTTCACGCGTTCACAGCGTCAGTACTAAATCGATGCTGTATGCGAGTAGTTCTGCATATATGTAGGCTGTCGTAACTTATTTCGTAATTGTATCCTTATGTTTGCTTTAAAAATGTCGCAGTTAGGTACGTCGCCAAAACGACCAATGGCAGACACAGTTAAAAACTTTATAGTGGACATGCCGGACTTAATTTTTGATGGCGCTAAAATTCAATGTCTAGTTTGTAAAATCCCTTTAATGTGTTGGTCCAGAAGCCATTGTCAACGTCACATCGAAAGCAAACGGCATTCTTCTGCAAAAATTGGCATACGAGACCAAGAAAAATTTACATTTGATTTATGTGTTACTCTTATTTTATGTAATCTATCGTTTCGTTTACTAGACGAAGAAGCATTTGTCTCCTTCTGGAATAAATATGCGGGCTGTAAATTACCTAGTCGGACAGCGATACGAAATGTAGTGCCATTTGCTCGTGAACATATAAAAAAAAGAATGAAAACGGAATTGAAAGATAAAAAACTGTGGTTGTGTGTGGACGAAACAACAGATCGCCAAAAACATTCTGTGGTTAATGTAATGGTACGTACAATGGAACCACATCGACCGTCATCCTCCTTCTTACTTGCCTCCAAAAGAGTTATAAATTGTACTGCCGATGAGATTTCAAAAGGTGGTGTTGAACTCATTGAACAAATTTGAAGTTTCAACTAAGCAACTTTTAATGTTTATGAATGATGGTGCCGCAAACATGCGTTCTTTGGGCGGATCTCTTAAAGAACACAGTGGTAACTTCTTACATGTAACGTGTAAAATTTACACTCTAAATCTTACGGCACGAACGATTCCTACATGTTTTCCACTAGTAAATGCATTGATTGCTAGTACAAAGGCATTGTTTCTAAAGTCCGTGAAACGTACCCGACTATTTCACAAACTGTGTCCTGATTTACCTGAACCACCACAGCCGATTGTTACACGTTGGGGAAACATGGTTGCAGGCTGCGTTTTACTACAACAAATATTTTCATCAAGTAAAGAAGGTAGTTTTAAAATTCAATCCGACAAAAGCTGCAGCGATCAAGAAAAGCCAGGAAATATTTCAAGATAGTCAGGTTAAAAGAGATTTACAAACTATTCACAATTACTTCGGACTAGCGGAGGGAATAGAAAAATTACAAAATGTTTCGATATCGCTAGTGGATTCTGTTCAAATTGTGAATGATGTTCACGCACAGTTATGCGCTGTAGAAGGTGAAACAAATTGGTGTGTAATACGAAAATTTGAAAGTGTTTTAGTTCTTATATTAAGACAAATTTGTGAAGGTGCGTGTGAAGATGCATTAAGTTGTTTCGAAGATTATTTTAAATATGCAAATATAACATCGCTAGATGTCGAACGGTCGTTTTCGGCATTAAAAAACCTTTATTCCGCACGTCGTACTCACTTGACTGAAACAGCTGTGGAAACATATCTAATGATTCAAATATTTAGCAGATGTTACCCAGTTTGTGATTTCGCGGAAGACTTTTAAAACGGTAAGTGTTTCGGCACGTTTTATAATTTATTTCTTACCTTCTATTTTATGCGTTCGTTAAATCAATAACACTGAAAACATTACCCTGTTTTAATTTTGCAAATGAATCATGTACATTGGGTAAAGGATAGTGTCCGCGTGGGTTCGAATCCCATCCTCGTCGGCAGTGTTGTGTATTGGGCAGTCAGAACACACGGTTATTTTTGTACTGTTTATTAACAATAACTTATATATAATAGGACTCAGTGTCTTACTTATTATGCCTAATTAGGGACGCTAATAACGACAGTTCCCTCATAGTCAGAAGTTAGTCGCTAGCCTATTCGGCGCACGTACCAACCTACTGACGATACTATACACTACAACCTGAAACGAAATTGACAAATAATGGATTTTATCGAAGTAGGCCGATTATTCAAAAAATTTGCATCACGCCATAACTTTTCATTTTTAACAACTGTTCTTAATAACATTTTGCCGTATTATTGATCGAAAAGGCGCTTTACCCGAATAGAAGATGATTTTTTCACATTTTTCATGGCCGTCTTTATTTCTAAAAAATAAAAATTTTAAAATATTTGTCAGACCAAAGAGGCCTGAATCCTAAAACATTAAAGTGAAATTCAAAAATTTTTTATCGATTATACCTATAATGAACTCAATCTTGGGACATACTGTATTTTTAAAATTCGTAAAAATACCATCCTCTAAAAAAAAAAATCTGTTAACTGCGTCATACGTCAAAATTTACAATTATTTTTTTTTCTTGCATAATCCAAAACAACTTTAATACCAGTTAGGGAAAGGTAAAGTTCCACGAGAAAAAAAAAACTTCCTGAAAGGGTTTCATGATCAAGATGGTTAAGATTCGCTGTTGTAATAAAGGAAAAATTAAGTCAATAGGTTTGTTCGTTTGTCAATGCAGTACGGAGTAGCTCGAATTTCTAAATTGCCCGTTCGTTTGTAAAAAAAAAAACTGGCAATCCGATGTCCGTTTGTATATGTTGGGCAGCTTCCGACAGTTTTGAACTGCAGAAACTTACACCTCCTTAAGAGGTGGAGTAAGTTTGCACAGTTCAGTGCAGCTGTCGTTCCATTATTTGCCTAACCCAACTTTACTTCATATTCACACAAAATGACATCCGCTGTAATCATTGAAAGTGAGATACAACAATTAATAAATAATAGGGATTTCCTAATGCTATCGTGACTGCCAATTGGCACCATTCTCAATCTTTTAGGTTATGTATACTATATAAATACCAATTTGTACTGTTCGTTTGTACCAATTTAGAGTAGTTCTGAGCAATCAAAACGATCACATGATCATAATCCCATCACACTCTAGAACTAACGCGAGCAATACAAACGAACAAACCTAATATATCTGTGACTTCAAAGAAAAATACTAAATAGCACCCTCTATAATAATAATAATAATATCGTTTATTCCATAATGCACATGCATAGAATACGTCACAGTATGTATAAAATATAAAAACATAAACATATAAATCAACAAACATTGAATATGTAAATATAAAAGATAAAATATATAAATAAAATGTACGAATTATAATAAATGAGGCGCATTTAAAAACTCATTTACCGTATAAAATGGCCGACTAGATAATAATGTCTTGAGCTTTATTTTAAACCTGGAAAGCGGCATTTGTTTTAAAGTATTGGGTAAACGGTTATATATTGCGATACATTGCCACACAACCTGTCTTTGCACCTTTGTCAGATGAGTTTGCGGAGGTAGCAAATGCAAGCTATCTTTACTTCGTGTATTCTGCTCGTGGTACGGTACATATTTTTGAAACAGTTCACTGTTACTTTTTACAAACAGTGCAGATTCTAATAATTAATAATAATAATAATAATAATGTTTATTGTCCAACAGGTAAACCCAATTACAGGACGAATATACACATTGTGAACACAATACATATTGATTTAAAAACATGACATAACTATACAAAAAACTATTATGTTTCGTGTATCATGGCGCCAACTCTCCGGTGAAAATATCACTAAATATTTTCTCAGCGTTCCTGATCATGTGATAGATTGGCGACCGCAAACGAAGATTGGTCCTCGGTGTCGGCATAGTAAAGGTTGGAGCATAACGAGATGCTATTCGAGGTACGTTGAATCCTATGTGGGAGACCAGCTGCATACAGTCGATCCTATCATTTAATGATTTGTGTAAAAATCGGGCGCTATGGTAATCACGACGGGATGACAATGAACGAAATTGATGCGATTCGAGAAGGGTGTTGTAAGAAGTATGCCAAGGCGGATATTCGCCATTAACTTTGAACGACAAGAATTTGAGGAATCGACGCTGAACACGTTCAATTGGAGCTTGATGGGACATATAGAAAGGATACCAAACAATAGAGGCATACTCCAATTTCGAGAGTACAAATGCAAAATAAAGGGATTTTAGCACTAGTGCGTCATTGAAGTATTTGGACGTTCTCATAAGAAAACCCATCATTTTAGAGGCAGATGAACAAATTTGTTCAATATGTATGTTAAACGATAAAGTTGGATCAAAAGTGACACCTAGATCTTTAAGATTGGTAATCTTGTCGATGGAAATATCGTTGATTTGATAAGTGGAGATATATGGATTTGTTTTTCTCGTGAAGCACATAAAATTACATTTACTAGAATTTAATGTCAGTGTATTGGATTTTGACCACTCGGTCAGTATATTAATGCTCGTCTGAAGACTCTCGATATCTTGTTGGCAGTTAATATTACAAAACAGTTTAACATCGTCGGCATAAGCGAGGACATGGCAAGATAAGGATGTTAAGAGATCGTTTATGTATAGAATGAACATCAATGGACCAAGATTGGATCCTTGTGAGATACCGCTGCTAGATACAAATTCAAACGAATTAAATCCATTATAAAATACATAGTTAGTTCTTTTTACCAAGTAAGATTTAATTAACAAGGAGAAGTTGGGAGCTAAACCAAACGAGTCCAGTTTATATAGAAGTAATTCATGACTGAGAGTATCAAATGCATGTGAGAAGTCGGTAAAGATAACGTCAACTTGTCCGCAGTCATCTAAAGTTTCGCTTATAAATTGTGTGAAACAGGCCAGGTTTGTTACTGTCGAGCGTCCCTTCACAAAGCCATGTTGGCAAGTTGCGATATGTGAGCGAGTATTCCTGTATATCGTAGTATATATAATATGTTCAAAAATCTTCGCAAAGTTATTAAGTATAGCGATGGGCCTATAATTTCGAATTTGAGTAGAATCTCCTTTCTTGAACACAGGTACAATTCGTACACGTTTCCATCTATCCGGAAAAGTGGAGGTCCTGATGGCAAGATTAATAATCTGGCATAAAGGTATCGCAAAGGCATTACATAAATTCCTAACACAGAAGCTCGGCACCAAGTCATCGCCCGCGGTGGCCCTATCTGGAAAGGCAGCCATAATTTTAACCAATTCGTCTTCTGTTGTCGGAACCAAACTAAACGACTGTAGTTGTGGAAGATTGGGCGGAGGGTCGGTAACGTTGGACAAAGTATAAACTTCATAAAATACTGTTGCAAAAGCGTCAACAATTTGTTGAGGATCGTCGAGGGCTACTCCATCGAGCACCAATCTACCGGGTATGCGTGTAGTTCCCTTCCTACTTCGTACAAAAGACCATAGGCGTTTTGGTTCTACTTTGATAGCACCTTCCGTTTGAGAAATGTACGCTTCATATGCACGTGATATTTGCGTTTTTGTTAACGAGCGAAGTCTTCTAAATTCATGAAGAAAAGTAGAGTCTTTCGTTATTTTCCATTTTTTTCGATAGTAATCTTTTAATTTCAGATTACGTCGAATTTCCAAAGAGAACCAAGGTGGAAATTCTGAGTTATTGACAGGATACTTGGGTACACACTCATCAAACATTTTGTACTATGAAATTAGTATAACTAGTATAAATGATTAAAAGTAATTAAATAAAAATTATTAATTTTTTTGATACATACACTAATATACGCACTTACATTGTTAAATTTCAATTTACAAATTTCAAAAAGATAAAATTTTAGCGTCAAATGTTTTTTTTTTAGTTTAATTTCTAGAGGAGTACTCATAGATGGAGCTAAAATCTTCAAAACTCAACGTAAATTTATGATACACAAAAATTTCTTCACATTGTTTCACTTTTTCAAGACGACACAGAACAGGACAGAGCAAAACAAAATACGCCGATTTCTAGTAAAGACTTGGTAAATTCGACATATCCGTCGTGCGGCGTTCGCATCGTTTCTTTTGTTTTCGCAAACCTATTGGCGTTTTAGGGTTGGCGCGACCAAGAGTCCCTGGCACTTGAAAAAAAAAAAAGAAAAACTTTGAAATACAGATTTCTGATGCTGATTTGTATTACATTGCAATAAAAAAACAACTTCTAACGCTTAATTCCCGATAGAATAGTGCTTGGAAAATTCAAAATGTTTAATTTTTTTTATACATTGCAAATTAGAGCCAGAAAAGCGAAAGAATTGTGAAAAAAAGGCAAAATCGTTGATTTTAGGAGACATTCTCCTTGCCAATTTTCATCAAAAACAGGAATTAAGAGTCTGTGGGATTCCTTTGTATAATAAAAAAATGGACGTATCTAACAGGTAAGAACCAATTTTCCATTATATTATATACTGGATAGTTGTTTTTTTTTTTTTTTTTGTAAAAATTGTAAACCCGTCAAAATTCTTGAATGTAAAAAGTTGTGATTACGTCTTCTTTAAACGGAATTCAAATTCGGTACTTTAAAATTATACAAAAACGATCACATTGATTTCTATGCTCTTTTTTTTATCTGGGAAATAGTATTCAAGTAATTAAAATAGAATCTAATACGAAGATTGCCTTCCATAAATTTTACCCCAGAAGACATTTTAAAATTTCGCGGCCGATTTAAGTAGGTAGTTGTTTCGTGTGGGGGGGTCCTATTATTTAAAATATAAAACCAGCAACTTATTTACTGTGTATTAGTATAAACTATTAATCTACAATACTTCATGCAACCATATCTGGGGATTCCCCATTTTCGTGTGTCTAAATATTAAAGTCCTAACGCTCAATATGTCTAATTATCTAAATATATAACAGTAGTTCCAGTAATAAATTACATATTTGCTAATTTCTTGGGGTAATGCACGCGAATACGATCTTTCTTGACGAAACTATCAACCGAAATTGTTCGGGAATATTAAAAATGTGTGCTTGGGAAGAAACTCTCTCTAATTTTGCCAAAATAGAACTCGCTTAATTTTCCAACATTTGGGTTAGATTATCAATAAACGCACGCATTAACGGTGTTACGCTCAAAATTATTAATTACGAAGTTGGTAGCCTTGGAGTGTATGATGACTCATCATACACTCCGAGCTTTACTCATCATTGATGAGTAACGCTGGCCACGAGCGGTACCGCGCATCGGCGTAGAATCAGTTCGGACCGAGAGGAACGGTAGTATTACTTCGTCTGCGGAGCAGTACGGACATTTTCGCTGCCGGTCATTTGCGCAATTATTTATCTGTCCTAGAAAAATTATGATTTCGTCAGCAAAACGACCGCGGTCGGACAAACTTCGAAAATTTATTGCAGAAATTCCACACTTAATATATGAAGGTGCTAAAATTAAATGTGTAATCTGTAAAATCCCGTTAATGTGTTGGTCCAGACAACATTGTCTACGACACGTAAATAGTGAAAAGCATGTCTCAAAAAGAAATTGCGCACGAGACAATGAAAAATTTATATTTAATTTATGCGTTACGTTTATCGCATGTAATATACCGTTTAATTTACTAGAACCATTTATCTGCTTTTGGAATAACTATTTGGAGTGCAAATTACCAAGTCGAACATCGTTACGAAGAATTGTGCCATCTGCGCGCGAACATATTGAACAAAAAATAAAATCGGAGTTGAAAGATCAAAAATTGTGGTTATGTGTCGACGAAACAACAGATCGGAAGAAACATTCTGTTCTTAATGCAATGGCACGCAAATTGAAACCTCATCAATCGGCACCTTCAATTCTATTAGTCTCCAAACGAATACAACAGTGTACTGCCGAAGTAATTTCGAAGTTAGTGTTAAATACATTGGACATGTTTGAACTTTCAACAAACCAACTCTTGATGTTAGTGAGTGATGGTGCTGCAAACATGCTTTCTGTAGGCCGGTCTCTTAAAAAGCATTCTGCTAATTTGTTGCACATTACGTGTAAAATTCATGCTCTCAATCTTGTGGCGGATAGTATCAGAAAATGTTATCCTGAGGTAGACGCTTTAATAGCGCATACCAAAGCAGTATTTGTCAAATCACCGAAACGTATTCGCAAATTACACAGATTGTGCCCCCGTATACCAGAGCCACCAGAACCTATTCTAACTCGTTGGGGAACATGGTTGCAGGCCGCGTTTTATTATCATAAATATTTTGACAATATTAAGAACGTGGTTTTACAATTCGATACAAAGGAAGCTGCCGCTATCCAGAAAAGCCAGTCGAAATTTCAAGATAGTCAGGTTAAAATGGATTTAAAAATCATTCACGACAATTGCTTCGGGCTAGCAGATGCAATAGAAAAATTACAAAATCCTGCGGTGCCGTTAGAAGAATCTCTACAAATAGTGCAACATGTTCACGCACAGCTATGCGCGATTGAAGACGCAAAAAATGTTTCTGTTCTAGAAAAATTTGAAAGTGTTTTTGAGAAAAATTCTGATTTTGGCACATTAAGACACATTTGTGAAGGTGCGTCAACAGAATCGTTAAGTTATTTGAAAGATTATTTTACTTACGCAAATATTACGTCACTAGATGTAGAACGTTCGTTCTCTGCATATAAACGCATTTTTTCCTCGTGCCGTACTAGTTTTGCCGAATCAACAGTTGAAACATATCTAATGTTGCAGATATTTAACAGACATTATTCACTTTGTGATTTCACGGAGGACTCTTAAAATGGTAAGTGTTTGAGCACGTGTTATTTAATTTTTATTTAAAAGATGAGCGAAATTATTTGCGGCAGCAAACATCTCTATTATATAGCAGAATAACTCTAGTGGAACGCGAGGCCTGGTCGACTCTACGCTACTGCGCGGTTCCGCTCGTGGCCAGCTTTAATTTGATGAATGATAATTTATCATTCAGCATTGATGAGTAAAGCGTGACAAACGGTTCCACCCGCAGAGACGCCTCTGCGCGCGGGGGGGGGGGGGGGGGGGTATGCACGGCGATATTTCTATTCCTAGTGCACTTGTGTATAGGAGAAAATTTGCTGCTGCGTGATTGGTTCTTTCTTCGATAAACTTCGTAAAACGAACGAGACGTATATGCTTTAAATTTGAAACACGTTGTAACGTTATTGAGGAAGATAAACATTGTATGAAGAATAAAATAATATGCCTTTTTATGGCGTAGAAACTAACTAATAAGCGCGAAAATGGAATATGTTCAATTTGAAAGCAGTATATTCATTTCTGATAAAAGAAAAGCTTTACGTGATGGGTATTTCCTTCCTTAATTATTTTATTCTAACATTTAGATATTAAATATACTTCCGAATACATATGAAACACTTGTAATTGGATATGATAAAGATAATGAAGGCTTTTCTATAGAATTAAGGGTAAAACATTACGAATAAAGAGGTAGCTGTCATGTGGGAAAGTGATTTTGAAAAGAAAACCAACACTTTCACAGAAAATTCAAAGAAGATTATTTTCAAGGTATGAAAAGTGTGGATTTTTACAATTTGTGAGTTAGTGAATGGTATAAAAATAGACTCTTCAATGATAACTGCTCTTCATACCTTTGGAAAATAGTCCGGTTTACCAATAAAAAATAGAAGAATTGTATAACCACTATGGTGTATAACCAACAACTACATATAACTCGCAGGAGGTTCCCTTTAAGAGGAAGGAATACAACTTAGACCTCCAAAAAGCCACAAAGATTATTCATTTCCCAAAAAAAAATATGTCATGCTATTTTACCTGTTCCAAAAAAAAAGTCTCATTCATTAACGTATCTTGCAGAAAATACGTAACATACAAAAAATATCGCTAAAAATACATGTATATTTTTTAATTATGCAATGTCAAATTAAATGTTACAACTTAACGGCTAAGAATATTGAGTTTAATTAATTTAATTCCTTTTTTTGATAAAAATCAGCAGTATTTCTATATAAATTTTATGTTTTTCATTATCATCATTTCCCATTCGTTACCATTTTCATCTGTACAAATTAATTTTTAAAATACTGGTCGCGCCATCTGTTTATCAAACGTAATATTTGTAGTATGAAATTCATCCATTTCTTACTTAAAATATTATTGAATTGTTCTTTAACGCACACAATAACAACTAATTTGTTTTTGTAAATTAAGATATCATCCTATATTTAAAGAATGTTTTTTGAATAAAATTCCCAATGTGGAAATTAGTTGAGAATAGAACCTTTCTATTTGGCAAAACGCTTATGGGAGATTATTAGTTTCATGAGCAGATGGCACCACTATTTTAAAATAAAATCTATATCATACAATTAAAAATAAATTATATTAATGGGAATTCTAGACGAAAC
Source organism: Dynastes maya (assembly GCA_029619315.2). NCBI lineage: Eukaryota > Metazoa > Arthropoda > Insecta > Coleoptera > Scarabaeidae > Dynastes > Dynastes maya. Next base: position 1,247,975 of record JAROYE020000003.1, read on the forward strand.
AATGTATGTTTTCCCATAATTTATGCATTATAATCTTTGTACTTATTATTTTGAACGATTGTGACTTCTTTGAGAAAAAAGCATTATCTATCAAAATTATGTTATTTTTCGATTTGGAAAGCGATTCCTTGAGGTTGAAAGTCATAATAAAGAAAAACTACTTACTACATTTCCAGGGAATATATTGTTCGCTCGAACTGACCGGTAGGCTAAACATTTCCGATGGTGCTGATGGTTTCAGCATGAAATTTGAAACGGTTTTTTGCACCGATAAGGGGTAATTCTTAGCGAGTTCTAAAAAAACCAATGGACGATTGTAATTTTTGTCAGAATTATACACAACGTACCTGCAATATTACTGGGCAAATTCGGCGTGCCTTCTTTCTGAATGAAATTGGCTTTCTCAATTTCGAATCGTTTAATAAACGATCTCGTAACATCAGCAATCTCTTTACCATCTAACGTTTCTATAATGAAATTACCCGATTGAACGAAGAAGTACATATTCAAGTAATTTGCTTTAATTTGAACTTACTCAAGCTATGTGATTTACCAATAATCGTCTCTCTATAGCGTCTCTCTTTTGAGATCGGATTTCCGGAGAAATTAACATCCCTTAGTAAAGTTAGATGTTGCAAAGTATCAGTGATATTTGAGATATACATTATGTTATTGTTAGAAGCATTTAAGAGCCTTAGATATTTCAATGGCAACAGCATTTGAATTGTCTCCATATTGTCATGGGATACGTTCAAAATAACAAGTGAATTCTGGAATTAAGAGAAGATTATAAGTTGAAGGTGCATCAGATTTAATCCCGATGAATTTCTTTTTTTGGGGGGGACATCGTCCTTTTAGGGTTTTTTGTTTGAAAACGGTATTTATTCTATATGTAATGTAATAACTAGAGTTACTCACTAGCGCCAACGGGCAGTGACGGAGGTTCGATACAACCTTCAGTATAACTGCGAGTCTCAACCAAATCTGTTGTGTATACATGTACGCTGCCGTAAATACTATTTCGTAGTTCTACGTTTGATTCAAAATTTTGCCTACGTCGCGAAATGTTGGACAAAGTACGGAATTTATAGCAGAAATGCCTGACCTAAATTATGATGGCGTTAAAATTCAATGTGTCGTTTGTAATATCCCTTTAATGTGTTGGTCCAAAAGGGATTGTCTACGTCACGTAAATAGTAAAGAGCATTCTTCAAAAAAAAAATTGCACACGACACTATGACAAATTTAAATTTAGTTTGTGTTACCTTTATTGCATGTAATCTACCGTTTAATTTACTAGACAAGCTAGCATATGTCTTCTTCTGGAATAAATATTCGGACTGCAAATTACCAAGTCGGGCATCGTTACAAAGAATTGCGCCGTCTGCTCGTGAATATGTTGAAAAAAGAAATAAATCGAAGCTGCGGCTATCAAGGAAAGCCAGTCGAAATTTCAAGATAGTCCGGTTAAAACGGATTTAAAAACTGTTCAGAACAATTACTTCGGACAAGTGGAGGCAATAGAAAAATTACAAAATCCTTCGGTGTCGTTAGTCGAATCTCTGCAAATAGTGCAACATGTTCACGCACAGCTATGCGCGGTAGAAGACGCAAAAAATGTTTGTGTTCTAGAAAGGTTTGAAAGTGTTTTAGAGAAAGATTCTGACGCCGCACTCGGTTTGCCGAAACAACTGTGGAAACATATCTAATGTTGCAGATATTTAACAGACATTATTCACTTTGTGATTTCACGGAAGACTCTTAAGACGGTAAGTGCTTGAGCACGTATTATATTTTATTTCTGACCATTTATTTTGTGTAAACTTTTATGCGCCCGCCACTGGCTGTTGGCGCAAATTTAGCAACTCTACTAATGACTATTTAGGAATAAAAATAGATGATTTACTAAGAGTGTCCACTCAAATGTCACTATTTTAAGAGAAAAAAAGGTTTTGAAAATTCTTAATATTAAAATTTTAAGTTTGGCAACACTCTTAACTTACCGATAAGCAATACATCGTACGAGGATCGAAACATAACTTATCTCCGCTAGCTAAACGTTGCTTCTCAACGTGCAATTCTTCCAGATGATTTAAATTTTCCAGATTTTCCACAACGCTGATCTCGTTATGTCCCAAATACAATCGCTGAAGCCTTCTCAATCCACCCAGGTTCTCGATCTTCTTAATCCTATTGCGTTGGAGATACAAACCGCGTAAATTCGATAGATTTTCCAAATTTTCAATCTTACCGATGCCGTTATTGTGCAAATATAACACCGTTAAATGAACGTATCCTTTGACGCCGTTCTGAAAGGCGATTCGTATGGATCAAACGTCATTAGTGCTCCTTAGATTTACAAATGGTTAATGAAACGTTTACTCACAATTACCGCTAGACGTTTATCGTTGAAATATAAATGGGTAACCTTATGTTCGGGTTTGTTTGGAGATTTCGTTTGCTCTTGGAAATTTTTAATACCTTTTACTGACTTCGTTATTTTGTCCATTGTATACACGTAAATTTGATCGATGCTGGATTTTATATTTATGTTAGTTTCTAACGTTGCTAGGCGTTGTATTATCGTAAATGTCTCATTTAAATGCTTTTTAAGCGAATGAAACGACAAAATAAGGTTCCAAACAGCTTGGCTTTATTTGTCCTATGTAAATATCATATAAGATATGGAGAAATTCAACTAAGAAGGGAACAAGAAGGAAATAGTGATGTAAATGAAACTTTGCGGGTTTACAGAATAATTTAGTGCAAAGTTTGAAATACTCCACTGAAAACCCTTACCACAATACTTTACTATATAGCACTGGACGTACGTTTCATTAACTAAGCTTGTATAATACATGTGTAAGATAGTTGCTATTGCGTATGCAACCAATCATAGCTAAGGGGGTACAGTGAGAGATGATGGGTGTGGTCTGATTATTATTGTATGTCTGAATCTTGAATAAAGAACATAGTTGTAAAGAGTGTTAATTATTGCGTAGTTGATAATGTACAAGTAACACAAAGCTATCATCATCGATAGTCAAACTGAAGAGTTCCGTTTTACTCCCTTTTAATTCTAGTTCAGATACGAGTAACAATGAATCCCATAATAAAGCACAGGAAAATGATTCCAATTTAGAAAATGTCCAGCCGAAAAGAAGAAGGTCAGATAAATACGATACCGTCAAAGAAAATTGGTTGATTGATAAGAATCAAAAGAAAAGAGAAGAAGGATGATCGTATCGAGGAAAAAAGAAAGTTATAAGACAAAACAATATTTTCTTAAGGATAGTAAATAATTTTCTTAATTCAAGAAAGTGTTTAGGTGCCTATTGTTCATAAATCAATAGTTTCATTTTCTTAAAATTTTATTTATTTGGAATTCTTGAAACGCATCCACATTATTAATTGCACTTACCTTGTTTCAAACAGTACGACATATCCGTACAGAATGCAGGCTAGGTCATGGTTAGAGTTGGCCACGCGCGCCGACAGGCAGCTGCGTCGTATCTATACGGTTACATACAAGCCTCAGTGTATCTTCGACCTTCCATTAGCGCGGCACATGCTGTTTAGAAATGTTGCCTACGTCGCGCAAACGACCCAAGGCGGACCAAGTTAGAGAATTTTTAGCCGAAATTCCTGACTTAACGTATGATGGCGCTAAAATTGAATGTGTAGTATGTAATGTCCCGTTGATGAGTTGGTCCAAAAGGGACTGTCTACGGCACGTAAACAGTGAAGGGCATGCTTCAAAAAAAAACTTGCACGCGAGACTATGACAAATTTATATTTAATTTATGTGTTACGTTTATTGTATGTAATATACCGTTTAATTTACTGGACAAGGAAGCGTTTGTCTTGTTTTGGAATAACTATTCGGAGTACAAATTACCAAGTCGGACATCGTTACGAAGGATAGTGCCATCTACTCGTGAATATGTTGAAAAAAGAATTAAATCGGAGTTGAAAGATAAAAAAATGTGGTTATGTGTGGACGAAACGACAGTTCGTAAAAAAACATTCGGTCGTTAATATAATGGCACGTAAAATGGAACCGCATCAATCGTCACCTTCAATTCTATTAGCTTCCAGACGAATGCAACAATGTACTGCCGAAGTGATTGTAAAGTTAGTGTTAAATACATTGGAAAAGTTTGAATTTTCAACAAACCAACTGTTGATGTTTATGAGTGATGCTGCCGCAAACATACTTTCTGTAGGCCGGTCTCTTAAAAAACATTGTGCTAACTTGTTACATATTACGTGTAAAATTCATGCCTTCAGTCATGTGGCGGATAGTATCAGAAAATGTTATCCTGAGGTAGACGCTTTAATAGCGCATACAAAAGCAGTGTTTGTCAAATCCCCGGAATTTCACAGACTGTGCCCCTATATGCCTGAGCCACCAGAAGCTATTCTTACACGTTGGGGAACATGGTTACAGGCCGCGTTTTATTACCATAAATATTTTGAGAATATTAAGAACGTGATTTTACAATTCGATCCAAAGGAAGCTGCGGCTATCAAGGAAAGCCAGTCGAAATTTCAAGATAGTCAAGTTAAAACGGAGTTAAAAACTATAAACAACAATTACTTCGGACTAGCGGAGGCAATAGAAAAGTTACAAGATCCTTCAGTGTCGTTGGTGGAATCTGTGCAAATAGTGCAACATGTTCACGCACAGCTATGCGCGATTGAAGACGCAAAAAATGTTTGTGTTCTAGAAAAATTTGAAAGATTCTGATTTTGGCACATTAAGACACATTTGTGAAGGTGCGCCAACAGAACCGTTAAGTTGTTTCAAAGAATATCTTAATTACGCAAATATGACGTCACTAGATGTAGAACGTTCGTTCTCTGCATATAAACACATTTTTTCCTTGCGCCGCACTCGGTCTGTCGAAACAACTTTTGAAACATATCTAATGTTACAGATATTTACCAGACATTATTCACTTTGCGATTTCACGGAGGACTCTTAAAACGGTAAGTGTTTGAGCACGCATTATTTTATTTTTATTTAACAACTACGCGAAAGTATTTACGACAGCAAACATCTACACACAATAGCTCTAGTGGAACCCGAGGCCTAATCGAAACAACGCCGCTGCCCGCTGGCGCGCGTGGCCAACTCTAGTCATGGTATTGATAGAATCACTCCCAGCAAAAACAATGTAAGAGAAAACCACTAACGCTTTTTGCTTCTGCCTACATTGTTGTTTATCTCTCAGTTATAGTCATGTCGTCATAGTAACAACGGAAACCTGGAATACAGATGCCATACTTACCCATACAATGATATTACCTTAACTTACAATGTTTCATAAACATTATAAATATTTCTAAATGGTGTGCATCAAATAATCTACCTCTGAATATCAGCAAATGTAAAGTTATTTCATTCACACGTGCATCTACGCCAATTACTTTCAACTATGAGCTTAATCAAGTTAACATCGAACGTGTCGAATTAATTAAGGATCTAGGGATTTTGATAGCAAACTCACTTTTGCGCAACACATTATCAGCATCTCCCATGCGGCTAGAGGATCTCTTGGCTTTATTGTGTGAAATTGCAGAGAGTTTACCAATGAGGTAGCCTTGAAATCTTTATACTACGCTCTTGTTAGATCCCGTCTGGAATACGCGTCCATCATATGGTGCCCTTACTATTTAACGCATAAACGCCAATTGGAATTGGTCCAACGCAGATTTGCTAAACTCCTCTGGTTCCGGCAAGACGGAGTGTACCCACCGAGAGGTGTTGATCATATGTTACTGTTGTCCCGATTTAATTTACCCTCTCTTAACTTTCGGCGCATATCCTTCGGTTTGGTGTTTCTCTGGAAATTGTGTATTGGCTGCATTGACTGGTCGGCACTACTTCAAAGATTACAATTTATAATCTCACGCTCTGGTTTCCGGTATTCGAATACGTTTTATCTACCGTTTCCTCGAACAAATGCTCTTTTAAAATCACCTATTTATGTGACTTGTACAAGCTTTAATCTCATATCTTCACAATGTGATATTTTTCACGATACTTTACATACAATAAGGATAGTCACCGCTCTTTACTTTAATAATTTTTTGAAACCTGTTACTCTTACTTGTTTTTTGTACTCGTTTTGTAATTTGTTTAATTAATTACTTGTCCAGTAATTGGAATTTTTTCTGTTAGGCAATAAAGCTTAGTATTATTATCGATTACCGGTTAATGGAATATTTTTTTATTTTTATTACTATTTACATGTACTAATTTAAGTATTTTTTTAATGTTAAAACGTTAAAAAGATCAACCAATGTAAAAAAAGAATGATTTTAACTTTAAGTTTACCAATATTTTTAGCGACTGTCTGCTACTTGCGCCATCTATCACCAAGTAGCATAATTTCCTCTTTGTTCTTCGCGTTTTACGAAAGTTTTCACCATATTCGAAAGACTGCTAGATGGCACTGGAGCTTTCCAATTTTTAGGTTGGCTTTATATAAGCAGCGAAGCGGGACGATTCTTATTGAAATTGTCTGGTGTGTTGTTAGCTACCGAGTGCAATATCGGTTATTTTTAAATTTAATGGTTTGTTAAATATGGATAAATTTTTAAAAAGACAAATACAAAAAGAAAAATTCATTGTACAAGGATAAATATCTTAAATATGGTTTTACCGTTTTTTTCAATAAATCACAGTGTGTTGTATGTGGAGAAGTCTTGCCAAAAGAGAGTATGAAGCCTTCAAAGCTACTTCGACATTTAAATAACAAACATCCAGACAAAAAAAGAGAAGCCCGTAGAATGTTTTGAAAGAAAGCTAAATTCCCTGCACAAGGAGCAAGCCACTTTTACATCAACAACCACTCATAACGAAAAAGCATCACTAGCAAGTTATCGAGTTACATTTCGCATTGCAAAATCCAGTAAGCCACATACAATTGCTGAAGATCTGATCTTACCAGCAGCTGTTTGAATGGTGCAAATAATGGTTGGTGAAAAAGAGGCTCCAATATTAATACCGCTGTCCAACAGTACTATCCGAAGAAGAATAAGTGACATGGCAGAAGATATTCAAACACAAATTGTTGAAAATATTAAGAAGTGTGCGTACTTCTCCTTACAGATGGACGAATCTACAGACATTTCTAACTGTGCCCAGTTTGTAGCATTTGTAAGATACGATACGAAAAATGGTATTACAGAAGATATTTTATTTTGTACGACATTAAAGACCAATACGACCGGAAAATGTTTATTTGACACTATTATGTAAAGTACTGACGAGTACAGTATTGACTGGTCGAAATGCATTGCTATATGCACCGATGGGGCCATGGCTGCGACAGAACATCGATCCGGTCCTATTGTCAAATTACAAGAAGTAATGCCAAATGCTACACGGGTACACTGTTTTTTACATCGAGAAGTTCTTGTGTCAAAATCTTTACCTCCTGAAATGGATTGTGTTATGAAAAGTCTTATTAAAGTTGTGAATTCCATCAAAGGAAAAGCATTACAGACTCGTATTTTTAGAAAAATTTGTGAAGACATGGGTTCCTCATATGTAAATCTTCATTGTCACACAGAAGTGAGATGGTTTTCGAGGGGTAACGTCTTGAAAAGAATTTTCCAGTTAAAATCAGAACTTTTGTAGTACTTGCATGATGAAACATCGGAATATAAGAATCTATTTTCCAGTCCTCTTTGGTTTCGTAGACCGGCTTTCCTTGCTGATATTTTCGAACACTTAAATATTTTGAATAATAGCTTGCAAGGCTGCGATGTTAATATAATAATAGCCACGGATAAAATTAACGGAATTATAAAAAAACTTGATTTATGATCGACTTCAATTGGGAAAAAGAAGTTTAATTCGTTCCAGTGCATTCAAGAACTCACGGAAAATTTAACTAAGTATAGTGCGATAAATTCTGAGCATGTTTTTGCAGATATGCGAATCAGTTTGTACGACTTGAAGCAACCGTTCTGCGACTATTTCCCCAACGAAATTCAAAACAGTTACGATAATTACAGATGGATACTGAATCCCTTTTTTAAACAATTCTCTTCAGCACGTTGAAATTGCAACAAACATGAAGTAATGGAATGTTAAAACTAGAATTTTTTTCGCAGAACCCAGATCAGTTTTATACCAAAAGAATGCAAGAATACCCCGAGCTCGCAAACGAAGCTGTAAAGTGTTTGGTTCCATTGGCAATATCATATTTATGCGAGTTGAGTTTCTCGTCTGTGACTGTCATCAAAACAAAAGTGAGAAATCGTCTCGAACTTGAAAATAATATCATTGTGTGTGTATCAGATACGGAGCCCAGATTTGAGATGCTAGTTTTTGAAAAACAGGCATATATGTCGCATTAAGATTCTTTTACTTCGTAATTTTTTTATGTATAAAAGTGTTAGTGTTTTCGTTTATGTTCCACAAGGTGCACGAGTAATCAAGTTTATGTTCCTGAATATACGATAAAACTTTGGTTAGTTAAGTGTTAAACCATTATTTTTTATATGTTTTCATTTACGTTTTGAATGATGGAAATAAATGTCTTACGGAAGCGTTTTCTTTTATTTTGGAAATCCTCTGGCGATCACTTTAATTCTTTAACTTAACACTTTGAGAACCACTGCACTAGGATATTCTTCACCAACTTTTCATCGTCCTTTACAAACATTTTAAGAAAAAGATGTTATATATTGACAAAAAAAATTAAACTTTCATTAACAATTGAGCATTAATTTAAAAAATAAAATAAATCCTTAGATTTTGCCATATTATTAAAGAAATACGAAAGAGACAACTACACCGTTTACTCTCCGTCTCTTTCTGCCTCAAAAACGGTTCATCCTTATTCCATTCCAGTTTCTTGTTATCAATGATTTGCATACGACGATGCAGAAATCTAGAAATGTCGACATCTAAAAATACAGAAATCTAGAAGGTCAACGCTAGCGCCACCTTTACCGGTGTCTAGTCTTCGAACTAAATTGCGTTGTGGTGCCGTTTAAATACAATATTGTAAATTGTAGTATTGGATTATGAGCTTTGGAGCGAGACGCAGATGGTATCTATCATTCATAAACAGATGTCGCTATGAAAATGTCAGTGTCTTTAATGGAGGATTTGTGTATATTTAAATCAGTATGTCGGTTACGTAGTTGCTGGTAGTGTGCGACTGCCAGGTTTTTATGCGTATTTTCAAATACTCCAAATTTTTGGTTAAATCCTTTCGTTTACATCGTGTAGACGAAAGGTAATCTGCAAACGTAAATTTAACAATTGATAGTGCGACATTTCTATCCCTAGTACACTTGCGTATGAGGATGGCGTGATTGGTGCATTTACTACTGGCGGCAATTCAAAGTATATATTTAAATGTGTATACGTTAAAAAAGAAATTATATTATATATGCATATAATTACAAAAATATTTATGTTTGTCCTGTACCCAGGTTTTTGTGTACTGGAAACTTATCTCTATTTTATAATTTTGTGATAATTTAATAACAATTGTAATGCAGTGTCTTAGCATTAATATTGTTGGTTGTAGTATCACTTGTTTACTCTGGTTTGTTATTATATTTGTGATACCGTTAATAACACAAGCAACTTATTATTTGTAACGTTTATTGTATCTATCTTTTTATTACATTGCCTTTCACACACTGCTGCCCATCTTGTTACTTTACATGTCACTACAATCTACCTTAGTCAGTGATTCTCTTAATTTCTCAAATTCACAGCTTGCCGCTAATGATTTCAGTTCAGTAACGTAACTATCAAAATTCTCACCTGGTTTCATGTTGCGAGTAAAAAACTTGTGTCTTTCAAACGTAATATTTACTTTAATAATAATAATAATAATAATAATAATAAACCTTTATTTTATAGTATACAATAAGTATGAAACACGTCAACAACAATGGGTACCAGCTAAGTACAAATAGATAAAGAAAACAAAAGCTATGCTTGACAAATTACTAATCAAATTATGGAGTTCATAAAAAGAACTCATTTGGATGATACAAACATTCTTGAATCAGAAGTTCTTTAAGATTTTTTTTTAAATCTTTAAGTGTGTATGTCTTAAATTCATACGGCAGTTTATTATAAATTTTTAAAACTTGCGTCACTACACCTTTATGTATGCACGCATATGTTGTTTGCGGCACACGAAGAGTTGCTTTTAGGCATTTAGGTAAAAAATATTTGTCAAATTTATCCAATAGCACTTCTAGTTTGTTTTCTTCTGTCTTTTTAATGTCGAATGTATTGTATATATCAATACCGTCTTGACCCATTGCACGTAATAATAGGTTACAAATTTGTTTTTCATTTTCTGCTTCTAATCCACATGCATTTATATATATTTGAAAAGTTTGCTTGAATTTAAGCCAATTAGTTGCACTAGCTCCGTCCTTATTATTAAATTGTGGTGGTTTTAAATCCATTATTCAAAAATAACCTCAATCGCTTGGCGGGAACTGCAGGAAATCAACCTCGCTGGTTTAATTTAATTTCCTTTCTTCTCTTTTCTGACTGCGCCAAAAGTGCTAGAAAGGGCAAGACAAGAAAATCAGATGAAGAGGAGGAAGAAACTTATTTTATAGGAACTGTAAAAGATATTCAAACTAAAAATGAAGAAGAATGGACAGAAGTGTTACAGATTCAACAAAAACCTAAGGTATTTTTAAAATGTAAATTAGATACAGGAGCACAATGTTCAATTATACCTAAGCATTTATTTGATAAGATTACAAATACCAAAATAAATAAATCTAATATTAAACTGTTAAATTATAATGGTACAAATATAAAAAATGTTGGTGAGATCGAATTCGTGTGTAAATCAAAAAAGCATTGCCAAAAAAATCAAGTTTCAAATTGTTGAAACAGATAAGAGTTCACCTATAATATTAGGATTAAGTGATTGTAAAAAATTAGGACTAATTAAAAGAATAGATAACATTTCTTGTAACAACTTAATAAATAAATTTAATGATGTTTTTCATGGAATAGGGAATTTAAAAACAAAGCATAAAATTAACGTTAAAGAAAACTCTGTACCTGTAGTGCACAACGCACGAAAAGTACCATTATCAATAAAAAATGAATTAAAACTTGAATTAGATTACCTAGAGAAACCAAAAATAATTGAAAAAGTAAATGAGCCTACAGAGTGGGTACATCCTCTTGTAATAGTACGAAAGCCTACTAATAAAATTAGAATTTGTCTTGATCCGAAAGAATTAAATAAAGTAATAAAAAGAGAATTTTATCAAATACCAACTATAGAAGAAATGTTAGCTGAATTATCAGGAGCTACCGTTTTTAGTATATTAGATGTTAACCAGGGTTTTTATCAAATTCCATTAGATGAAGCTAGTAAAAGACTATGTACATTTGCAACACCCTTTGGGCGTTACATGTTTTCTAGACTTCCTTTTGGGGTATCCTCAGCCCCAGAAGTTTTTCATAAACAATTCAAACAAATATTTGAAGGAATACCAGGGCAAATCTCGTACATTGATGATTTGTTAATATTCGGGAAAAATATGGAAGATCACAACAATAATTTAAGAAAAGTAACAAGATTGGCAGCAGTGTGTGAAAGGCAATGTAATAAAAAGGTAGATACAATAAACGTTACAAATAATAAGTTGCTTGTGTTGAAACAGTTCACTAAAACCCTACCACAACACTAAATTCGTACTGGACGCACGTTTCGATAGCCAAGCTATCATCATCAGCAGCAAGACTGAACTGATTGCTTGTGTTATTAACGGTATCACAAATATAATAACAAACCAGAGTAAACAAGTGATACTACATTGGTGTTAATTATTACTAATTCTTATTCTACCCAACTATTACTATGTATTATTTATGATCTGTGTACTTTTTATACATTATTATGTTACTGAATTCATTGTAATATTTATCCTGTACAGTATCTTGAGTATATCTATAGTAACTTGCAATACTTTTTGTTCGATCCCTAATGTGTTTTGAATAGACCTGAATATATTTCTTGCTATATCTTTCGTGTATTAATGTGAATGTGTAATATGTAAAAAGGAGTAGATAGTTGCAAAAAGAACAATTAGTGCCAATCCATAACATACTGTAAAAGTGGGAAAGTTGTGTTTCATTTTCTTAACACAATATTATTTTTTAAACCAGCTTTTAAAATAAATCTACCTATTAATTTAAAAATGCAGCACCCACACTCGCATGCCAGCGTATATAAGTGGCTTTGGCATTTTCTTTAAATAAAATTAAAACATAATGAAATAGTCGACATTTTAACGTTTCGACCTTTTTTTATTACGTTTTAATTTTATTAGAAGAAAAAGCCGATTTTTATAAAAAAAAAAAAGGAATTAAATTAATTAAACTTAATGTTCTTAGCCGTTAAGTTGTAACATTTAATTGGACATTGCATAATTAAAAAATATACATGTATTTTTAGCTATATTTTTTTGTATGTTACGTATTTTCTGCAAGATACGTTAATGAATGAGACTTTTTTTTTTGAATAGGTAAATCCATAGCTTTTTTTAGGGAATGAATAATCTTTGTGGCTTTTTGGAGGTCTACCGGAAGTTGCATTCCTTCCTCCTAAAGGGAACCTCCTGCGAGTTATATATAGTTGTTGGTTATACATCAATTCTTCTCTTTTTTATTGGTAAACCCAAATATTTTCCAAAGATATGAAGAACGGTTATCATTGAAGAGTTTATTTTTATACCATTCGCTAACACAAATTGTAAAAATCCACACTTATACCTTGAAAATAATTTTCTTTGAATTTTCTGTGAAAGTGCTGGTTTTCTTTTCAGAATCACTTTTCCTCATGGCAGCTACCTCTTTATTCGTAATGTTTACCCTTAATTCTATAGAAAAGCCTTCATTATCTTTATCATATCCAATTACAAGTGTTTCATTTGTATTCGGAAGTATATTTAATATCTAAATGTTAGAATAAAATAATTAAGGAAGGAATATACTGTTTTCAAATTTAACAAATCCCACTTTCGCGTTTATTATTTAGTTTCTAAGCCATAAAAAGGCATATTATTTTATTCTTCACACAATGTTTATGCAATTTATTACAGAAAAAAGGAATATTTTAATATAGCCTTTTATGAGTAAATAAGAGGTAACGATAAAACGTTATAAATTGGCGTAATGTGCCTTGGAGACCAAAACAATGATTGATCTTCAGTCGATGTAGTTAGAATGTGTGTAGCTTCGGTCAGCGAGATGCCTCATTTAAGTGTAATAAATTGTGTTAAAATTGTTTGTTTAGCCAATGAAGGGTACAGACAAGAAGATATTGCACAGAGATTAAATATCCATCAATTGACTGTCTCTCGTATAGTAAGACAACGCAATGAGACTAGAGAACACAAAAGGTGGCGTGGTGGTCAAGGTCGTAAAAGATTTACAACGCTATAAAATAACCAATATTTGAGACTTCAATCTTTACGAAATCGAGCACTTACAGCACCGCATCTTAGAAATGAATTATTGAATACAAGACAAGTCAATGTATCTGTCAAAACAGTAATAAGGAGACTTAAGGAGCTCGGCCTAAATCCAAAACGTCCTGCCAGAGTTCCTCGGCTTCTCCCACGTCACAAAATTCGACGCCTAGAATTTGCAAGAGCTCATGCTAACTGGAATGAACATCAATTGGGGAAGATTCTTTTTACAGACGAGACAAGAATACAATTATGGAAACCTGATGGACGTAGTCATGTACACAGAAGATCAGGAGAACGTTTCGCAGAATGTAATTTTGCATAAAATCTTAGTTTTGGTGGCGGTTCCATTATGTTATGGGGCGGTATTAGTTGGGAGAGTCGCACGGAACTCATTGATGTAAATTTAAGAATGAATGCTGACTGGTACATACACAACATCCTTGAAGAACAAATTTACCTTATGCCGGCTTTATTGGCTACGATAATTTTATGCTAATGCATGATAATGCCCGAGCCCATGCCGCAAGGACAGTGATCCAGTACCTTGAGGATGTCGGGGTTGCAGCGCTTGAGTGACCAGCAAATAATCCCGACGCAAATCCCATAGAACATCTATGGGACATTCTAAAAAGGAATATACGAGCACGAAATCTATCTGCTAACGCAATTGCAGAATTAAGAATTGCTACACAGGAAGAATGGAATCGAATTCCTCAAGAAATCATCAAAGATCTTTTGCGCAGCATGCCTAGGAGGATGCAGGATATCTTTAGAGCAAGAGGAGGAAGTACTAAGTATTAAAATGTTATTATGTTGCGTTGTTATTTTGTTTATGGGTAATTAATGTTGCTTTTTTCAATTAAACGTTTTTGGCCAAAAACAAGTTGTTTTAATAATTCCTCTACGAATTTGCTATAAATTCTCCATATGTAATCTATTTGATTATCAGTAACGTAAAACCCTCCAGTGTACAAGATTTAGCAACAAAAATCAAAAAAGTTTTAAAGAGAAAAACAATAAATATCATTTATTTTGTGTAAACTTTTATGCGCCCGCCACTGACTGTTGGGGCAAATTGAGTAACTCTATTAATAATTCAGAACCACCAACTTAAACCGTTCGCGATATTTTAAAACTATTTACTGGTTTACCAACTAGTGGACAATCGTATATCCTATTGCGAAAATATTTCCTTTTTTCCTAGATTCGTCTTTATTGTTTTTTAAATTAAATAACAAGGCTGGATTAAGTAAAATCTTCAAGTATTGGGGGATTTATTCTTAATGGGGTGGTGGTCCTAGTTAATTATGAAATATGAACATAGATTCGTTTGTTTGTAAACATGTCTTTCACACCATCAGAATTATGCGATATGATATTAATTTATGGTGAAATGGGTAGAAACGTAGAAGAAGCCCAACACGAATACAAAGAACGATTCCCGAATCGTCGATGTCCCTCCCACGATGTTATAATAAACACGTTAACAGCGTTGAGGGAAAAAGGTACGTTACCATCAGACCATGAAGATAGCGATGGCGAAACTGATCCTACACAAGACTCTAACGGTACGGTACTTCACAATTCATTACTTCCACATTACGTACAAGCAGTGCAATTAACGGAGATGGATTGTAACGCTCGCATGAGATTATGTGTCTGGTTGCAAGAGAAATTATCCAAAGAACCCGATTTCTCTACCACCGTCTTATTTACCGGTGAATGTTGTTTTACCAACAGAGGCATTTTAAATTACCACAACCCGTATACTGGTACGGCTCCAAATTCAACGAGAAATTCTTTCCAATATGATTTTTCTGTTAACGTATGGGCAGGAATTATCGATAAAACCCTATTAGGCCCGTTTATATTTCCTTCCGAGCTTCATGGAGAATCGTATTTACAGTTCCTACAAAGTATGATGCCGGAATTTATTGAAGATATACCGTTACAAATACGAAAACAGATGTGGTTCATGCACGATGGTGTGCCGTTACATATTTCGCAAGCGGTACGTAGTTTTTTTCACGAGAACTATAACCGATGGATCGGAAGAGGTGGACATGTCCAATGGCCTGTCCACAGTCCAGATTTAAATCCTTTACATTACTTTTTATGGACGTACATAAAGAATGAATTGTATCACAGCGGGAGAGGGGAAATTGTTAGCGAAGATGATCTCAAACAGCGTATTCTTGCGGCAGCAGAAGAAATTCGACAAAAACTTTCATGGTTTCAATGCATGCATAAAAGTTTACCTCGTCGTGTTGAAGCTTGCCTTCGCAGCAAAGGAGATCGGTTTCACTATTTTCTGTGAGATTTATGTTTTCAAGGAAGACGACCTTTTAAATATACGTCATATGTAAGAATGATTTATTTTTTTTACCAAATAAAGATGTAATACATTTGAAAACTATTTATATACACTATCGCTCATAAGTATTTGGGCACCGCAAATGTTGGGGTAAATCATTAAACAGGAGGGTCATGCTATATATTTTGAGATACAAGAAAACTAGTCTTTTTACGAAAATGATTTTATTTATGTTCAAAATAATCTCCTCCTGCATCAATGCACTTTTGTAACCGAAGTTTCCACAACGTAAAAGCGTGAAGGCAGTCGTCTCTTGGAATGCTCTCAAAAAATAGATGAATTGCTTCATCTATCTCATCCTCCGTCGTGAAACGTCGACCACGTAAATGTTTCCTTAGGTTGAAGAACAACCAGAAATCACACATGGCCAAATCCGGCGAATAGGGTGGATGTTCAATGACTTTTACCATATTTTCACGTAAAAATTCAACTGTCTGCTGTACACTGTGTGACGATGCATTGTCGTAATGCAACATTAACCCGCGAATGTTGGCCGACTCAAGAACTTCAGGTAAATATTTTGTGGTGTACCAGTTTGCTGTGACTGTACGTTGATTTTCCAGCTTCATTGCTTTTACAAATCCGGTACTACGGAAGAAAACTGCGTACATAACTTTCTTGACAGCCCTTTGCCTTTTGGCCATTGTTGGTGTTGGTGCATCTTCGTGGATCCACAACACGCGGCTCTCCTGGCGGGTAGGAATATCGTAAAATGGGATGTAAGTTTCATTACCTGTTACTATTTTTGATAGAATGCGATGTCCACCATTATTTAACATTTCCAATGTTTCCCGAGCGATTCTTACTCGCTCCGCTTTTTGGAAATCGGTAAGCGTGTGTGGCACCCAACGAGTAACAATTTTTTTCATCCGAAGATGATCATGTAAAATTGAATTTACTCTTGCGGATCCAACACCAAGAGTTGCCTCAATCACTTGATAGGTGCATCTTGGATCTTCGTCGATCATACGTCTCACACTCTCAATGTTTCCAGCGGTAACTGAAGATCAGGGCCTACCGGTACGTTCCTCATCACTAACGCTGGCCACGAGCGGTACCGCGCATCGGCGTAGAATCAGTTCGGACCGAGAGGAACGGTAGTATTACTTCGTCTGCAGAGCAGTACGGACATTTTCGCTGCCGGTCATTTGCGCAATTGTTTATCTGTCCTAGAAAAATTATGATTTCGTCAGCAAAACGACCGCGGTCGGACAAACTTCGAAAATTTATAGCAGAATTTCCAGACTTAATATATGAAGGTGCTAAAATTAAATGTGTAATCTGTAAAATCCCGTTAATGTGTTGGTCCAGACAACGTTGTCTACGACACGTAAATAGTGAAAAGCATGTCTCAAAAAGAAATTGCGCACGAGACAATGAAAAATTTATATTTAATTTATGCGTTACGTTTATCGGATGTAATATACCGTTTAATTTACTAGACAAGGAACCATTTATCTGCTTTTGGAATAACTATTCGGAGTGCAAATTACCAAGTCGAACATCGTTACGAAGAATTGTGCCATCTGCGCGCGAACATATTGAACAAAAAATAAAATCGGAGTTGAAAGATCAAAAATTGTGGTTATGTGTCGAGGAAACAACAGATCGGAAGAAACATTCTGTTCTTAATGTAATGGCACGCAAATTGGAACCTCATCAATCGGCACCTTCAATTCTATTAGTCTCCAAACGAATACAACGGTGTACTGCCGAAGTAATTTCAAAGTTAGTGTTAAATACATTGGACAAGTTTGAACTTTCAACAAACCAACTCTTGATGTCAGTGAGTGATGGTGCTGCAAACATGCTTTCTGTAGACCGGTCTCTTAAAAAGCATTCTGCTAATTTGTTACACATTACGTGTAAAATTCATGCTCTCAATCTTGTGGCAGATAGTATCAGAAAATGTTATCCTGAGGTAGACGCTTTAATAGCGCATACAAAAGCAGTGTTTGTCAAATCCCCGAAACGTATTCGCGAATTTCACAGACTGTGCCCCCGTATGCCCGAGCCACCAGAACCTATTCTTACACGTTGGGGAACATTGTTACAGGCCGCGTTTTATTATCATAAATATTTTGAGAATATTAAGAACGTGGTTTTACAATTCAATGCAAAGGAAGCTGCGGCCATCAGGGAAAACCAGTCGAAATTTCAAGATATCCGGTTAAAACGGATTTAAAAACTATTCAGAGCAATTACTTCGGACTAGTGGAAGCAATAGAAAAATTACAATATCTTTCGGTGTCGTTAGTGAAATCACTGCAAATAGTGCAACATGTTCACGCACAGCTATGCGTGGTAGAAGACGCAAAATATGTTTGTGTTGTAGAAAGGTTTAAAAGTGTTTTAGAGAAAGATTCCGGTTTTGGCACATTAAGACAAATTTCTGAAGGTGCGTCAACAGAACCGTTAAGTTGTTCCAAAGATTATTTTAATTACGCAAATATAACGTCACTAGATGTAGAACGTTCGTTTTCTGCATATAAACACACTTTTTCCTCACGCCGCACTCAGTTTGCCGAAACAACTGTGGAAACTTATCCAATATTGCAGATATTTAACAGATTTTATTCACTTCGTGATTTTACGGAAGACTCTTAAGACGGTAAGTATTTGAGCACGTATTATATTTTATTTCTGATCATTTATTTTGTGTAAAGTTTTATGCCCCCGCCACTGGCTGTGGGCGCAAATTGAGCAACTCTAATTATCAAATATTAGTAGTCGGCATACATGTATTTGATAATTTGGGTTTTTACAATTATAAAAATATTTTGTCGTATCATTATAGCTTTGATTTCGTGAAAGGTTTAAATTACTTTAAGCACAGAAACGGCTTTCAATACGCGATTTTGACATAGGTAATTGCATGGAGAAGGAATTATTAGAATAAGACAATGGAATAATCAAGTATTTTCGTTAACGACCTTTACTAAATATATAGATCAATAACATTAATAAAGAGGCGAAAAAATCAACATTTTAATTTTGTTAATTACTCTGAAACAGTTCACTGAAAGCCCTTACCACAACACTTAACTCGTACCGGACGCACGTTTCGATAGCCAAGCTATCATCATCAGCAGCAAGACTGAACTGTTCAGTCTTGCTGCTGATGATGATAGCTTGGCTATCGAAACGTGCGTCCGGTACGAGTTAAGTGTTGTGGTAGGGTTTTAGTGAACTGTTTCAGTGTTCCAGTGCCACAGTTTTAGAGTATCCGTTTATTGTTAATTACTCATTTACTCGTGTAATACTGTCTACTACAACTTCATTAGTATCAGTATTTGCGTGGTGTGCAGTGGATTTTTGGACCTTTTCAACATGGCGGAGGTCACCATATTTATACTCACGAGATCAAAGGTGCTGACACCTATCGTCCGTTCTTGTTTGGATATTCTCTCCTGATACTTTCTTAGTTTTCTGTTGGCTGTACCTTATTGACATTTACTCTTGTGATTCGTTTTCCTAACAAAGTTTAGTTTAAAATAGTTTGGAGGTGGTTGTCCGGTTATCTTTTGAGGTGAGCGAAGTTAATTTAGATTAAATTTGTTAATCCCAGTTTGCAGTCAACTTGATTAGTTAGTCATATTGTAGATTATTCCTAACCTAGAACTTGTTGGTTTACAAATTTATTCTTCCCGGTAAGGTATAAAAAGACATAGACATCTCCAATTCACCTCCATCGTCAACCCAATCAAAACTTTTTAATGAAACGGAGTTAATTGTTACTCTAACACACGAACTAACTGGATAATGTTAGCGAAGACATTGCTACTAACGCTAGAAGTTAGAAAACAAAGTAATGATGCTACGAATAAGTAGAGTTTGTTAAAAAGGTGGTACCGGCAGTGGCGCACCGCATAAAAGTAGGTATGTAATATACAATATTAGCGAAAAATAATGTTACCTTTTTCTGTCGTCTTGATGTCCACTGTGGCAATTGGCAACCGCCCTGGTAAGCTGCGTAGAATTGCAACATCAGCAACGCTTCCATTGTCGATTCATTCAGCCGTCGAAGGTGTTGTGAATATGTTGTTCTATACTTCGAAAATGATCGTCCAACATCAAATGTCGGATATTCCTTTTTCTTATCTGGGCACTCTCAGTTATAGACCGTACCTTTTGTAAATCGGGATTTTTCGTTAAAATTGCATCAAATTTTTGAGCAACATCGACTCCTATAGTGTTCGTCAAGTTTTCTAGGGCGGCTTGTAAACCGTTTATGCAATTTAATGCGTCTCGTGCAGATAAGTGACTGTTTTCTAACTGCTCGATAGCTCGTGCGATTTCAGAATAGTTCATGGAAATTTCATTTATTTGTTGTTGAACGTCCGAATTAGAAAAAAGTTGTTGACTATCTCGAACTGCTGCAGAATCATTTGAATCAAGTTTCAAGATGACATCTTTCAAAATATTCCTGATAGTAAGATACTGCCGGGAGCCATGTTCCCCATTGCGTTATTACAGGCTGACGTGGTGGTGGTAATTTCGCACACAATTGTTTGAATACACGGATGCGTTTGGGAGATTTGATGAACACTTTTTTCGTAGATGCTATTAACTTATCCACCATCGGATACTTCTTTCGAATGGTTTCTGCTACGAGGTGACATACGTGTATGAGGCATGTTATGTGAAGAAGAGTCGGAAAGCATATTTTCGACATCCTACCAACTCTCAGCACCGACCGAAGCGAACACTGTGACTTGGGTTCCTGCGATACAAAATTCTCTCAACGAATCTTTTATTATCTTGACAACGGTTTCTGCATTAGTTTTCTGAATCCTTTTAACAACAATTAAGCTGGTGGACCATCACGTTTTAAAGGACGCGCTACAACATGAATGACGCTGTGTTTCTGAGCATCAGTTGTTTCATCCACACATAGACAGATTTTCTTATTTCTCAACTCGTCTTTTATACATTCCTTTACTGTACCTTGCACACGTGGCAAATTGTGTCGTAATTGCATAGATGTTGGCAGCTTCCATGAGGGAACGCACTTAGCCCAAAAAGGACGAAAGTGTTCATTAGATACTAGATGTTGTGGGATGTTGCACACACTTAACATAAAAATAAAATCTTATAAAAATTGCCAGTATGGAATACTGTTTCTTAAATTCAATACATGACGTTTACTTTTACAATGTTTTCTACATTCGAACCTATCGCGACTTAGCAATTAGCTATCGCATATTCTGCAATAAATACGCAGACTTCTATATTCTAATCCAGGGAAATGCCTGAGATATTTATTCATATTCGAAGGGAACCTTACACCCTTTGGGCGTCCCATCTCCGCGTACTTATTTGGCGTGCAGCGTACTGTCGCTTTGAACTCTCTCGCGGTACTGTTGAGATCGACTACGAGTTGAAAATTACCCCTACCCACGCCGCTACCGCTACTGCCATCCGGTACCACCTTTTTAACAAACTCTACGAATAAGCCTTTTATGGTCAATCTCACCGAATCAAAATTAAGTGTTACTTGAATTCAAGTACTCATTATTTTCTTTAGTTGCACCATACTATTTAAGCCGGGGATTACTTTATTCTGCTCTGAAATTAGAATGCGACTATTTAAAAAGGCTTCACAAATTTATGGAACTTTCTCCAAAACTAGAATAGAAAATATGATTCTATACACTGTGTTTTCATCAACAGAACTAAAATGTATTATCGTTAAATTTTGTAGTGCAATTTAAGTCGTACAAAGTATCATCCGAAAAAGAATTAGGAATGGAATTTATAAAAAAATTGTTAATTTGATAAGGGTCTTGCAAATGATTGGGTAACAATTGTTGCTTTTGCTTACGTAGACCTAGGTTCCTAAAAAATCCTACTAGATACCGCACGGCGAACTTTATATTCAAAGAAACATTTCTCTTCTGATCTAATAGCTGCTGTGGTTAAATTACGTATGGTCTTATAATATTCCCACGAACCCAAAGTTTTATTTCTCTTGAATGATTTAAGAACGCTGTTTCGGAGCTTTTGCATAGTCTTTACAGCAAGCATGCCAAACATGCGGCCCACTGAGCATTTTCCTGCGGCCCGAATCAATTTTGAAAACAGCCAGATAATACGGCCCGCGAGCGTGTTAAAAACCGTATTTGAAAACGCGCGCGCTGCAACAAGTCGCGCGCGCACACACACGTATCACGGCGATCGATTCGGTCTATCTCGGCTGTGATCGGCCGCGCTCGTCTCCGACGCCCGTCGCTCCGTGTGCCGCTGCCCAATCGCTTTATTGTCCTTGCGCCTTACGTACGTACGTAAGTTTTCTTCTGGCTTGTTCCAGAAAGTTCTATCGCGCGAAAACGCAGGTGACGCTATTTGAACATTCTAGAAAAGAACTGTCGAGAAATCACATTTCCGTATATAAGCTAAGACCGCTCGGTTGAGTTCAGTCAGTTGCTATAGAATTGCGAGTTCAGTTGCGTACTTATTGTTACAACACGGCAACGGTACTTATTGTTATAAATAATAAAGTTTTCAACGTGTCTCTTTCAAAACCAAGTGGAAGTAAGAGGAAACTCGTTGATGAGCGTCGTATCTTTCAAAGAAAAGTGGGAAGTGGGAGTTTTTTTTGCTGTGAAGTAAAAGACAAAATTATTTGTTTGATTTGTAACAGTACAGTCGGTGTTCCAAAATTATATAATATAAAACGTCACCATGATTGTCATAAAACTAAGTTTAACCAGTATACAGGGATGATTAGAAACGAAAAGTTAAATGGGTTAAAATCACGGTTAAAAAATCAACAGCTTATGTTTACACGTCCAAAGGAAGAGGATGAATCTGCTGTTCAAGCGAGTTATGTACTGTCGGGGTTGATCGCAAAACGCTCAAAACCATTTGTTGAAGGCGAATCTATAAAAGAGTGCCTTGTAAAGGCCGCAGAAATCGTAAGTCCCGGGAGCGTGAAGGCTTTTCAAAACATGTATATCCTTGTCCCGGAATACTGTCGCTGAAAGAATTACTGAGTTGGCTGCCAATATAAGTGGCAATCAGACTTTCATTGCATTTTTTATTGCCTGTGACAAAAGTACAGATGTGTGTGGTGTGGCGCAACTGGCTGTTTTTCTTCGTGCTGTTGATAGAGCGTTTATGAAGAGTTACTGAAACTAGTACCATTGCATGATACAACAACTGGAGAGGATATTTTCAGTGCTGTTTACGGACTTCTGCAAAAGTACAATTTAGATTTGTCAAAACTGTGTTCCGTTGCAACAGACGGAGCTCTTTCCATGACTGGAGTAGATAATGGCCTCATTAAAATATTACAGACAAAGATCAAACCAGATTTTCATCATGTGCATTGTATAATCCACCAAGAAGTTTTACGCTCAAAAGTTGGAAAGCGTTTTAAAATCGGCGAAAAAAATTATAAACTTCATAAGGGCACGTGGCTTGAATCAGCGACAGTTTTTTTTGCGTTTTTACGTGATTTAGAAAGTGGATACACTGGTTTACCTTATTATGCAGAGGTGCGATGGCTTTCGTGTTCTATGATTCTCGATCGGTTTTGGAAGCTTAAAGAAGAAATACGCTTTTTCATGGAAGTGAAAGGGCAAGATGTCAGCCTATTATCCGACGTACCTTTTTTACAAGATCTTTCATTTATGGTAGATATCACAAATCACTTGTCGGACTTAAATACGAAATTGCAAGGACCACGTCAAGTTATAACAGATATGCATGATCATGTGAAAGCTTTCAAGTGTAAGATGATGCTGTGGGAAAAACAGTTAGCAGTGGATAATCTGTCACATTTTCCGACTTGTGAGGCGTATCGGGAAAGTACGAGTGTCCCAATATCATACAAAATGTATACAGAGGAAATGGGAAGCCTTCTGGCAGAATTTGAAAAGCGTTTTCAAGATTTTAAGTACCAAGAAAACAATTTTTCCTTTATTTACTGGTCTTTTCACTGTCGATATTGATAAAGTTCCCCTTCACTTGCAGATGGAAGTAATTGAGATTCAGTGTCAGACCCATTTAAAACAAAAATTTGATAGTGTTGGTACATTCGAATTTTATAAGCACTTGCCTGTTCAATACCAATTAATACGAAAATTTGCCTGTGAAATCCTGTCAATGTTTGGAAGTACCTATAAGTGTGAACAATTATTTTCTTCGATGAAAGGAAACAAATCTTCTGCAAGATCGCGATTGACGGACGGACGCTTGGACGCAGTTTTAAAAGTTATTTCCGCCGATAAATTTACGCCACAAATAGACAACTTAATTAAAGACAAAAGATGTCAAATATCCGGCAAAAGAAGTTAATGTTTGTGTTTTTTTGTAATGTCCTTTTTATTGAAAATTTAATAAATATACTTGTCTTATAATAGTACTTTTTTTCGTTAAGATTTTCAGTAGTTTGTCTGCTTTAAGGTTAGGTTTCTCGGTCCACCTAGTCTACGGTCTTAATGCTTTTGGCTCACCAGTGACTTTGAGTTTGACATGGCTGCTTTACAGTATCTGTTAGCCATGACGCGGGCTTCTTGGTGAATTTAACAGCAATTTTGCATGTTTTCCGTTTATATCTTCTTTCGTTAGCAAAAAGTTGCATTTTCTTATTATGGTTGATATACCATGTGTTCCTGGATTAACGCATGGCTAGGTAAGCCAGACAGGAAATTATTCAGTTGAATTTTCATCTTTTTGGGGTTCAGCCATGCTTACACACTAAGTACTAGCACAATTTATCACGGTGAACATTGTTTTTTAATCACCCTATTATTACCTCCTAATACATTGAAAAAAATCCTTTTTTTGTGAATTTCCAAGATATACTTAAATTACGGCATGAATTACTTACTATTCAAGCTTGGCTGAACCCCAATTTATGTCTTTATGTTGACACTCATCCCAATCACCAGATCCCTTCAGTTTGTGGTTTTGTGGGACTGTACAAAAGATTGCGCGATGCCGGTTAATTTGGGAGACGAGTTTGCCGAAGTAGGAATTAGCGCTCCTCTTATTTGGAGAATCCTCCACGAGCAGCAGTTCTATCCTCACTATGTACAACCAGTGTAGGCCATAAATCCACCTGATCATCAAGCACTTTTGGTTCTTTGTCCCTGATTTCTACGTAGTGCTGCTGAGTATCCCAATTTTGCCGGCAATACTCTTGTTATTCACGAACTGTAGCCTTAAAATTTCTGTAGTACGCATGTATGAGGCGACGAAAATCCCCATGGTATTACAGAATCCAGACATTAGGTTCGTCTTTCGTTGAACATTTGGATAAGTATTTCGAGGGACAGGTTAGTAGGTCCATTTGTTTTACCAAACCGATTAACGAGCGCTGCTTACCTAAACTGTCTGTAGAACACAATGGGGAATCTTTTGGATGACACTCCTTCCAACCAAAGACGACAAATGTGGTTCCAGCACGATGGTGCTCCGGCACATTTTTCGATTGCCGTTAAAGGGCATTTAGTGTGCTTATAGTGGTGCTTGAAGTACTTTAAGGACTTAAAAAACTGTGCAATGAGTGCTTTGTACTTGATATTTCTATTGTCACTTATCAGTATCCCGTGCTTTACTTTTTCAAATACTATATTTCATAATTCAAGCACTTATGTAAATTGAAATATTGGACACTTGTTTTATTAACCTTTGTATGACTGACTGTAAAAAAAATATACAAACAACGGACTGGTTTTTAAAATTCTAGGCTTATTTATAGAGATTTTTACAAAATTTACTATAAACACATCAGAACATTGTTTATACTTATTTATAAAAATAAAATAAGGTTCGATACACAAAACCTAACGAACTAACAAATTAAGTATTATTTTTGCAGTTATGGCAAATTAGCGGAGTCGAGGAAAGTTGTGGACAAACATATTCCCCATATTTATCGGATATTTTTCAATATTTTCAATCTGCAGACCTTTGGCAGATGTGTGGTACCTTCCTCTGGTGAAGTGTTGACGCTGATTAACATTTGTTTTAGCTTTTAATAAATTCGGGAAAACTTTTGTCATATATCGCTTCTTACTAAGGTGAATTTCTTTATTATTGTATCGCCGAACAGCATTTTCTTTTAATAGTTCTTTACCCAGTTGTCAAAGAAATATTTTGGTGGATGAAGAGATCTTTTGCAGTTGGAAACAAACATTTCAAATACGTCTCTTAGCGCAGCCAACCTCTGCCTTACGTTGCTCTCTGGTTTTGAAGTTATCAAATCGCAAAAAAAGCTCTTATTTGTTTGTTTTTGTTGGGATGTTCGTCATTCCATTTATTATGAATTGCTTGACCTTTTTAATTTGTCTCATTTACAATCGCATTTAATACATCCGGAGACATAAAAAGCATGAATTCATCTTTTATTGTTGAAATATCAGAACTAAATTCTGTAAGACCTAAATCGCGACCTTGAATATTGGCCCTCGGGAGTTTTCCCCTTGCATCTCCTGGGAACCTAAACCTCTCTGTTCCATTTTTTGTCACATACCTTGGGATGTCGTGATTATCCTCTGGCTCAGCATCTACCTGTATAAGCACTACCAAGTCATTTTCATATTATTGCTCTTCCACAATATCCTCATCCTCTATATCACTTACTATCTCCTATATAACTACGTTATCCAATTTTGGATTGTCATTTTCCAAGTAATGCTACAGCTTCGCTTCGATCACGGGTCTTATGCACTTGTTTTTCACAATAATCGGTACTGTCTCCGATAGAACATGCGTAAAACTACAAGAAAATAGTTATTTAGATAACTGGAATTCCGTGACTACAGTAGGAGCACTGGTAATTCCTCGACGTCCTTACCGACAAAATAAAATTTATTTCTATTGATACAGGAGACGGACTGGGGTCCAACTGGACCCAAAACTAGAAAATGATGATAATTATAAAAACAAATAATAAAAATTGGCAATGTGTGCACAAAATATGTAAAAAAAATAAATAAACTGAAAATGGAAGGCAGATAAACGTTAAGGATTAGATCATAAAAAGATATAGAGAAAAATCTTAGTGTGGGGTCCGAATAGACCCCTGTCAGTTATACAAGGGTTAAAGCAACCTGGCTCAGTGCTTGGTGGTTGGTGCTACCCAGCTCAGATTGATTCTTGCTTGTTTTGTAGTTTTGCTTAAGTTTGATGCAGTTTTTCGTAATAACTTTTATTTCTTTTTTTAGGAGGAAGTTTTTTTATGTGATTTACATTCTGGTGCTAGTTCCACATACGTTGCCATTCCCTTTGGAGGAAAGAAAAACAAATTAACGTAGTTGACGAGGAAGAAATAGGCCTAATTTTGTGAGCTATATTCTATTATCTCAATTAACAACATTCTCTAAAGGCGTTTACAAAAATGGCCACAGAAAATGGTGAGGTGCATGCACATTACAATAATAACTTTGAAGAATATAGTAGTGACACAGACATTAAATTAGAAGAATTTAATGTTCAAACGGAAGAACTTCTTGATTTAAAAACGGGAATACCTTTGATAAGTGACGCCAACGTAGCACAGGATGACTTATTAGCAAATATTAAAGTTGAAAATTTAGATGAGCAGTTAAGCAAAGATATTGGTAGTACTAGGAACTGCGAAAAATGTAATAGTGACGTAGATATTAAATTGGAAGATTGTACAGAGCAAACGGAAGATCCTCTTGATTCAAAGACAGGAATATCTTTGATAAGCGACAACATCGCAGCGCAAGGTGCCTTATTGGAACACATTAAAGTTGAAAATTTGAACTACCAAAGCGATAAAAACTTTAAATACAAACATGAACTGACAGCTGACAAGATCTCTAATAAGCTCGACAACATTGTTGTTTGTACACATTGTGGAAAATCATTGAAAGGCGAAAAAAAACTATATCAACATTTAAGGAGTGTACATTTTAGCAGGAGGGATTACTCATGTAGCTATTGTGAGCAGACATATCGACGGAAATTTGATCTGACAAGACACATTAGAAAACACACTGGTGAAAAGCCGTTTACTTGCGAGATTTGTAAAAAGTCATTTTCTCAGAAGGCTGGCCTGACGACTCATATCATAATACACACCGGTGAAAAACCGTTTGCATGTGAAGTTTGTAAAAAATCATTTTCTCGGAAGAGTGACCTGATAAGTCATATGAAAACACATACCAATGAAAGGTCTTTTACTTGCGAAGTTTGTAAAAAATCATTTTCTTGGAAGGGAGGACTGAAAAGTCATATTAAAACACACACTGGTGAAAAGCCTTTTACTTGTGAGATTTGTAAAAAATCATTTCCTCACAAGGGTGGACTGACGACTCATATTAAAATACACACCGGTGAAAAGCCGTTTACTTGCGAAGTTTGTAAAAAATCATTTTCTGGGAAGGGTTATCTGAGAATTCATATGAGAACGCATACCCATGAAAAGCCTTTTACTTGCGAAGTTTGTGAAAAATCATTTTGTTGGAAGGGAGGACTGAGAAGTCATATTAAAACACACACTGGTGAAAAGCCTTTTACTTGCGAGATTTGTAAAAAGACATTTTCTCGGAAGGCTGAACTGATAAGTCATATGAGAACACATACCAATGAAAGGCCTTTTACTTGCGAAGTTTGTAAAAAATCATTTTCTTGGAAGGGAGGACTGATAAGTCATATTAAAACACACACTGGTGAAAAGCCTTTTACTTGCGAGGTTTGTAAAAAGACATTTTCGCGGAAGGCTGAACTGATAAGTCACATGAGAACACATACCGGTGAAAAGCCTTTTACTTGCGAAGTTTGTAAAAAATCATTTTGTTGGAAGGGAGGACTGATAAGTCATATTAAAACACACGGTAGTGAAAAGCCTTTTACTTGCCAGATTTGTAAAAAGCCGTTTTGCGCGAGAGATCGACTGAAGAGTCATATGAAAACACACACTGGTGAAAAGCGTATTACTATTACTGCGAAGTTTGTAAAAAGCCATTTGGTTGCTCTTCGGGACTAAAAGGACATACGACGGATCTCCCTCATTCTTATAAGTTGTGTTAGTTTAAAATTAATAGCCTACAATGTGTAAGATGGCATACGAGGGAAACCTTAAAACTTTCCGGAAATTACGACTAGATAACATTTGCCATATGTATCAAAATACTTTTCTTAAAATTCAACATTTAGTATGAAAAACACCATTGACAGGAAAACAATCGGCTGAGTAGTTTTGTTTTAGTAGCGCTTCAAAAATTTAGTGAAAAAGTGTCAGTTTCTACAGTCTCTACCGTCAAACACGGCGGTGGTTCGGTAATGATTTGAGGTTGTTTTGCTGGTACATCCGCAGGTGATCTCGTAAAAACTCAAGGTATAATGAGAAAAGAGCAATACAACCGCATCTTACAGGAAAATACGATACCCTCTGGTGGCAGAATTTTGTATTCGAACAAGACAATAATCCAAAACGGAATTCAAAATTATGCAAGCAATATTTAGAACAATTGGAAGGGGAAGGAACACTAACGATCATGAAATGGCCACGCCAAAGCCCGGACTTGAATCCCATCGAGTTATTATGGGAGGAACTCGATCGGGAAATGAGAAATACGGCTCCAACTTCAGCAGATGACATGTGGAACAAACTACAGGCGGCATGGGCTCGAATAACTCCGGAAACATTGTTAAAATTAATTGCAAGAATGACCCGATTATGCGACGCAATCATTAAGTGAAGGAGGGCACATAGACAAATCTAAAATTTAGGTTAAATAAATAATTTTAATTGTTAAAGTTGCATATTCGTATATACTTAAGTACAATATTTCCGTTTAAATATTGAATGAGTTACCTTGAAATTTGAGAAGCCCAAATATTTATGAGCGGTAGTGTACATGGAAATGTAAGAGTAACAATTGAATTTATAAGCAATGTAATAGGTCTATAGAAATACTTGCCAATTATATCATAAAGAATAAAATATTATAATTCTTTAACATCTTTATTTGATTTTCTAATTACGGACATATTTTTATTCTTTTTTGATAAACATTGGACGTTTCTATTGCAACTTCCATTTATACCTACATTTGCAATTAAGATAGATAAAATAACATTTCTGTTCCTTTCTATGTTAATGTGCTATGAAACCAAAATTATATTGAAAAAATTTTGTATATTGTTATTTATGTAGCTTGGTTTCTGATTGTTTTGCTATTCGTTCTTCCATCGCAGATTCATATTTGCATCGCATATACTAAATAAAATACAGGGTGGGGCAGTCAAACCCCCTTTTTTCAAATAGTTCGAAAAAGAAGTAGGAAAAGTGGGGAAAGGTGGGGGTTTGACCTTCGCGTTTTAGGCAGTAGGAAGTTTAGTACAGTTCCCGGCCAAATTACTTGAAACACTCAATATTTTGTAGTTTCTTCATAATAAAATATAAACTATACATGTATTATATTTTTTATTTATAAAATGTATTGTAAAAATATGTAACATATGTAAATATTAAATAAGTAATTCATATTTAGTCCGTAACCCATGATTTTTAATAACACCCTTAATTCTTCGGGGCACACTTTCAATGCAAGATATGATTGTCTCTTTTATATCTTCATCGTTCTCCCATACATCCTTCATATTCTTCATTAATATTTTCTTTGTAGGGTTTTCTCTTTCATATACCTTACTTTTTAGTCGATTCCATACGTTCTCGATGGGATTGAGGTCCGGTGAATTTCCGGGCCAACGTAAAAGAGGTATGTGATTGTCTTCAAAGAATTCCTTAACCTTTTTTGCCACATGGCATGGAGCATTTTCTTGCATAAATATACGCCCTCTTGGTATGCGATGTCCTGGCTTAAAATTCGGTAATAACGTGTTTTTTAACACATTTATGTACTGCTCTTGACGCATTGTACCTTCTACAAAATACAATGGCCCGGGTCCGTCTCCACTAATTACACCCCAAATCATTACCTGCGGAGGGTGTTTTACAGTTCGAAGAACCGTGGACTCTGTGAGACGTTCGCTAGGTGGTCTACGAACAAATTGTGCTCGCTGCACTAACGCACAGAGCGAGAACTCGTCACTAAAGAAAACCTATTAAATAATGCAAACATTAATTCAGTAAAAATCATGTTGTTAAGTTATTCACCTTTTTCCAATTCTCGTCTGTGAAATGTCAATATTCTCTTGCAAAGTTGAGACGAGCAGATTTCTTTTTTTCTGTTAAACGCGGCTTTTTTACATGTCTTCGGCCCATTAGGCGATTTTCGCGCAATCGGCGCCTGACAGTTCTGCTCGAAATCTTTATTCCTCTCTCTTGTAAATTTTTTTGAATCATTTTAATTGTAGCAAATCTATTGCTCAAAGCCTGATGAACAATTTCACGGTCAGATCTCTTCGAAGTTTTTCTTTTCCGACAGCACTTTGCCCGTCTTTGTGTCGATGTGCTAGCTCCTTCGCTTAAGTTTCTAGCTAAACGCGATACAGAAGGAGGAGATACTTTCTGTTATTTTCAATTTCTCGTTGTGAATGTTTGTTTGATTGTAGAAGAGATTGTATAGCGGTTTTTTGTTCACTTGTTAAATCTTTGCCGGGTATTTTCTACAAAAAACCCCAAATATTTCAATTTTTTTTCAAATTCCAAATAATTATTAAGAGAGGGATAGAATAACAATTTTACCTTTGCAATAACGATATATCAACACAAAACAGTTAACGATACTCCACAACTTAGCTTCTATACGGTTATGACGAAATATTTTAAAAAATATCGATGCATTCTCTAAACTGTGAACTCGCTAAATGTAAGTTGATAACTGAAATATTTAATATATACGTACTTTACTCTTCTAAATATCATTTCTCTGGTATTTTTATTTATTGATACAAAAGAATATCACTATAATAGGATGGGAATTTCCAGGTAAAAGGGTTGATTTATGACATGTTTCAAGTAATATGGCCAGGGACTGTAAATTCTGTAAGACCTAAATCGTGGGTTTGAATATTGGCCCTCGGGCGTTTTCCTTTTGTATCTTCTGGGAACCTAAACCTCTCTGTTCTATTTTTTGTTACATACCTTGGGATGTCGTGATTATCCTCTAGCTCAACATCTACCTGTATAAGCTCCACCAAGTCGTTTTCATATTATTGCTCTTCCACAATATCCTCAACCTCTATATCACTTACTATCTCCTATATAACTACGTTATCCAATTTTGGATTGCAATTTTCCAAGTAATGCAACAGCTTCGCTTCGGTCACGGGTCTTATGCACTTATTTTTCACAATAACCTGTACTGTCTCCGATAGAACATGCGTAAAACTACAAGAAAACAGTTATTTAGATAACTGGAATTCCGCGACTACAGTAGGAGCACTGGTAATTCCTCGACGTCCTTACCGACAAAATAAAATTTATTTCTATTGATACAGGAGACGGATTGGGGTCCAACTGGACCCAAAACTAGAAAATGATGATGATTATAAAAACAAATAATAAAAACTGGCAATGTGCGCACAAAATATGTAAAAAAATAAATAAACTGAAAATGCAAGGCAGATAAACGTTAAGGATTAGAATCATAAAAAGATATAGAGGAAAATCTTAGTGTGAGGTCCGAATAGACCCCTGTCAGTTATACAAGGATTAAAGCAACCTGGCCCAGTGCTTGGTGGTTGGTGCTACCCAGCTCAGATTGATTCTTCCTTGCCTTGTAGTTTTTCGTAATAACTTTTATTTCTTTTTTTAGGAGGAAGTCTTATGTGATTTACATTCTGGAGCTGGTTCCACATACGTTGCCATTCCTTTCGGAGGAAAGAAAAACAAATTAACGTAGTTGAAGAGGAAGAAATAGGCCTAACTTTGAGTTATATTCTATTATCTCAATAAACAACATTCTCTAAATGCGTTTACAAAAATGGCCAAAGAATACGATGAGGTGCATGAACATTACAATAATAACCTTGAAGAACATAGTAGTGACACAGACATTAAGTTAGGAGAATTTAATGTTCAAACGGAAGAACTTCTTGATTTAAAAACGGGAGTACCTTTGATAAGTGACGCCAACGTAGCACAGGATGACTTATTAGCTATTATTAAAGTTGAAAATTTAGATGAGC
Organism: Dynastes maya; assembly: GCA_029619315.2. Lineage (NCBI taxonomy): Eukaryota > Metazoa > Arthropoda > Insecta > Coleoptera > Scarabaeidae > Dynastes > Dynastes maya. Next base: position 1,280,928 of record JAROYE020000003.1, read on the forward strand.
AGTTAAGCAAAGATATTGGTAGTACTAGGAACTACGAAAAATGTTATAGTGACGCAGACATTAAATTGGAAGATTGTACAGAGCAAACGGAAGATCCTCTTGATTCAAAGACAGGAATATCTTTGATAAGCGACAACATCGTAGCGCAAGGTGCCTTATTGGAACACATTAAAGTTGAAAATTTGAACTACCAAAGCGATAAAAACTTCAAATATAAACACGAACTGACAGCTGACAAGATCTCTAATAAGCTCGACAACATTGTTGTTTGTACACATTGTGGAAAATCATTGAAAGGCGAAAAGAAACTATATCAACATTTAAGGAGCGTACATTTTAGCAGGAAGGTTCACTCGTGTAGCTATTGTGAGCGGACATATCGATGGAAAATTGATCTGACAAGACATATTAGAAAACACACTGGTGAAAAGCCGTTTACTTGCGAGATTTGTAAAAAATCATTTTCTCAGAAGGGTGGCCTGACGACTCATATTATAATACACACCGGTGAAAAACCGTTTGCTTGTGAAGTTTGTAAAAAATCATTTTCATGGAAGGGAGGACTGAAAAGTCATATTAAAACACACACTGGTGAAAAGTCTTTTACTTGTGAGATTTGTAAAAAATCATTTTCTCAGAAGGCTAGACTGACGACTCATATTAAAACACACACCGGTGAAAAGCCGTTTACTTGCGAAGTTTGTAAAAAATCATTTTCTGGGAAGGGTGACCTGATAAGTCATACGAGAACGCATACCCATGAAAAGCCTTTTACTTGCGAAGTTTGTACGAAATCATTTTGTAGGAAGGGAGGACTGAGCAGTCATATTAAAACACACACTGGAGAAAAGCCTTTTATTTGCGAGATTTGTAAAAAGTCATTTTCTCGGAAGGGTGAACTGATAAGTCATATGAGAACACATACCAATGAAAGGCCTTTTACTTGCGAAATTTGTAAAAAATCATTTTTTCGGAAGAGTGAATTGATAACTCATATTAGAATACACACTGGTGAGAAGCCTTTTACTTGTGAGATTTGTAAAAAATCTTTTTCTCAGAAGAGTGGACTGACGACTCATATTAAAATACACACCGGTGAAAAGCCGTTTACTTGCGAAGTTTGTAAAAAGTCATTTTCTGGGAAGGGCGACCTGATAAGTCATACGAGAACGCATACCCATGAAAAGCCTTTTACTTGCGAAGTTTGTGAGAAATCGTTTTGTTGGAAGGGAGGACTGAGAAGTCATATTAAAACACACACTGGAGAAAAACCTTTTATTTGCGAGATTTGTAAAAAGACATTTTCTCGGAAGGCTGAACTGATAAGTCATATGAGAACACATACCAATGAAAGGCCTTTTACTTGCGAAATTTGTAAAAAATCATTTTGTTGGAAAGGAGGACTGATAAGTCATATTAAAACACACGGTAGTGAAAAGCCTTTTACTTGCCAGATTTGTAAAAAGCCGTTTTGTGCGAGTGATCGACTGAAGCAACATATGAAAACACACAGTGGTGAAAAGCGTATTACTACTACTACGAAGTTTGTAAAAAGCCATTTGGTTGCTCTTCAAGACTAAAAGGACATACGACGGATTTCCCTCATTCTTATAAGTTGTGTTAGTTTAAAATTAATAGCCTACAAAGTATAAGACGGCATACGAGGGAAACCTTAAAACTTTCCGGAAATTACGACTAGATAACATTTGCCATATGTTTCAATATACTTTTCTTAAAATTTAACATTTAGTATGATAAACACCATTGACAGAAAAACAATCGGCTGAGTAGTTTCCTTTTAGTAGCGTTTCAAAAATTTAGTGAAAAAGTGTCAGTTTTTACAGTCTCTACCGTCAAATACGGCGGTGGTTCGGTAATGATTTGAGGTTGTTTTGCTGGTACATCCGCAGGTGATCTCGTAAAAACTCAAGGTATAATGAGAAAAGAGCAATACAAACGCAACTTACAGGAAAATACGATACCCTCTGGTGGCAGAATTTTGTATTCGAACAAGACAATAATCCAAAATAGACTTCAAAATTATGCAATCAATATTTAGAACAATTGGAAGGGGAAGGAACACTAATAATCATGAAATGGCCAGGCCAAAGCCCGGACTTGAATCCCATCGAGTTATTATGGGAGGAACTCGATCGGGAAGTGAGAAATACTGCTCCAACTTCAGCAGATGACATGTGGAACAAACTACAGGCGGCATGGGCTCGAATAACTCCGGAAACATTGTTAAAATTAATTGCAAGAATGACCCGATTATGCGACGCAATCATTAAGTGAAGGAGGGCACATAGACAAATTTAAAATTTAGGTTAAATAAATAATTTTAATTGTTCAAGTTGCATATTCGTATGTACTTAAATACAATATTTCCGTTTAAATATTGAATGAGTTACCTTGAAATTTGAGGTGCCCAAATATTTATGAGCGGTAGTGTACATGGAAATGTAAGAGTAACAATTGAGTTTATAAGCAATGTAATAGGTCTATAGAAATACTTGCCAATTATATCATAAAGAATAAAATCTTATAATTCTTTGACATCTTTATTTAATTTTCAATTACGGACATATTTTTATTCTTTTTTGATAAACATTGGACGTTTCTATTGCAACTTCCATTTATACCTACATTTGCAATTGAGATAAATGAAATAACATTTCTGTTCCTTTCTATGTTAATGTGCTATGAAACCAAAATTATATTGAAAAAATTTTGTATATTGTTATTTATGTAGCTTCGTTTCTGATTGTTTTGCTATTCGTTCTTCCATCGCAGATTCATATTTGCATCGCATATCTAAAAAAATACAGGGTGGGCATCAACCCCCTTTTTTCAAATAGTTCGAAAAAGAAGTAGGGAAAGTGGGGAAAGGTGAAGGTTTGACCTTTGCGTTTTAGGCAGTAGGAAGTTTAGTACAGTCCCTGGCCAAATTACTTGAAACACTCAATATTTTGTAGTTTCTTCATAATAAAATATAAACTATACATGTATTATATTTTTTATTATAAATGTATTTTTAAAAAATATGAACATATGTAAATATTAAATAAGTATTAATATTTAGTCGAACCCATGATTTTTAATAACACCCTTATTCTTCGGGGCATACTTCAATGCAAGATATGATTGTCTCTTTTATATCTTCATCGTTCTCCATACATCCTTCATATTCTTCATTAATATTTTCTTGTGGGGTTTTTTCTCTTTCGTATACCTTACTTTTTAGTCGATTCCATACGTTCTCGATGGGATTGGGGGGTCCGGTGAATTTCCGGGCCAACTTTAAAAGAGGTATGTGATTGTTTCAAAGAATTTCTTAACCTTTTTGCCACATGGCAAGGAGCATATCTTGCATAATATACGCCCTCTTGGTAGCGATGTCCTGGCTTAAAATCCCGATAATAACGGCTTTTCAAACCTTTTGTACTGCTCTTGACGCATTGTACCTTCTACAAAATACAAAGGGCCGGGTCCGTCTCCACTAATTACACCCCAAATCATTACCTGCGGAGGGTGTTTTACAGTTCGAAGAACCGTGGACTCTGTAAGACGTTCGCCAGGTCGTCTACGAACAAATTGTGCTCGTTGCACTAACACAGAGCGAGCACTCGTCACCAAAGAAAATCTATTAAATAATGCAAACATTAATTCAGTAAAAATCATGGTGTTAAGTTATTCACCTTTTTCCGATTCTCGTCTGTGAAATGTCGATATTCTCTTGCAAAGTTGAGACGAGCAGATTTCATTCTTTCTGTTAAACGCGGCTTTTTTACAGGTCTTCGGCCCATTAGGCGTTTTTCGCGCAATCGGCGCCTGACAAATCTATTGCTCAAAGCCTGATGAACAATTTCACGGTCAGATCTCATCGAAGTTTTTCTTTTCCGACCGCACTTTGTCCGTCTTTGTGTCGATGTGCTAGCTCCTTCGTTTAAGTTTCTAGCTAAACGCGATACAGAAGAAGGAGATACTTTCTGTTATTTTGCAATTTCTGGGTTGCGAATGTTTGTTTGATGTAGAAGAGCTTGTATAGTGGCTTTTTGTTCACTTTTTAAATCTTTGCCGGTATTTTCTACAAAAAACCCCAAATATTTCAATTTTTTTCAAATTCCAAATAATTAATTATTAAGAGAGAGATAGAATAACAATTTTACCTTTGCAATAACGATATATTAACACAAAACAGTTAACGATACTCCACAACTCAGCTTCTATACGGTTATGACGAAATTTTTAAAAAAATATCGATGCATTCTCTAACCTGTGAACTCGCTAAATGTAAGTTGATAACTGAAATATTTATATTGTACGTACTTTACTCTTCTAAATATCATTTCTCTGGTATTTTTATTTATTGATACAATAATCTAGTCCCCACTATAAAACGATCGGATTCAAAGCAAAGAATATCACTATAATAGGATGGGAATTTCCAGGAAAAAAGAGTTGATTATGACATGTTTCAAGTAATATGGCCAAGGACTGTAAATTCTGTAAGGACCTAAATCGTGGGTTTGAATTGGCCCTCGAGCGTTTTCCTTTTGTATCTTCGGGGAAACCTAAAACCTCTCGTTCTATTTTTTGTTACATACCTTGGGGATGTCGTGATTATCCTACCTCAGCATCTACCTGTATAAGCTCCACCAAGTCGTTTTCATATTATTGCTCTTCCACAATATCCTCATCCTCTATATCACTTACTATCTCCTATATAACTACGTTATCCAATTTTGGATTGTAATTTTCCAAGTAATGCAACAGCTTCGCTTGGGTCACGGGTCTTATGCACTTATTTTTCACAATAACCTGTACTGTCTCTGATAGAACATGCGTAAAACTACAAGAAAACAATTATTTAGATAACTGGAATTCCGCGACTACAGTAGGAGCACTGGTAATTCCTCGACCTCCTTACCGACAAAATAAAATTTATTTCTATTGACACAGGAGACCGATTGGGGTCCAACTGGACCCAAAACTATGAAAATGGATGTTTATAAAAACAAATAATAAAAACTGGCAATGTGCGCACAAAATATGTAAAAAAATTAATAAACTGCTAATGGAAGGCAGATAAACGTTAAGGATTAGAATCATAAAAAGATATAGAGAAAAATCTTAGTGTGGGGTCCGAATAGACCCCTGTCAGTTATACAAGAGTTAAAGCAACCTAGCCCAGTGCTTGGTGGTTGGTGTTACCCAGCTCAGATTGATTCTTGCTTGCTTTGTAGTTTTGCTTAAGTTTGATGTAGTTTTTCGTAATAACTTTTATTTCTTTTTCTAGGAGGAAGTCATGTGATTTACATTCTGGAGCTGGTTCCACATACGTTGCCATTCCTTTCGGAGGAAAGAAAAACAAATTAACGTAGTTGAAGAGGAAGAAATAGGCCTAACTTTGAGTTATATTCTATTATCTCAATAAACAACATTCTCTAAATGCGTTTACAAAAATGGCTAAAGAATACGATGAGGTGCGTGAACATTACAATAATAACCTTGAAGAATATAGTAGTGACACAGACATTAAGTTAGGAGAATTTAACGTTCAAACGGAAGAACTTCTTGATTTAAAAACGGGAATACCTTTGACAAGTGACGCGAACGTAGCACAGGATGACTTATTAGCTATTATTTAAAGTTGAAAATTTGGGATGAGCAGTTAAGCAAAGAATTGGTAGTACTAGGAATTGCGAAAATTAATAGGGGACGCAGACATTAAATTGGAAAGATTGTACAGAGCAAACGGAAGATCCTCTTGATTCAAAGACAGGAATATCTTTGATAAGCGACAACATCGCAAGCGCAGGTGCCTTATTGGAACACATTAAGTTGAAAATTTGAACTACCAAAGCGATAAAAACTTTAAATAAAAAACATGAACTGACAGCTGACAAGATTTTAATAAGCTCGACAACATTGTTGTTTGTACACTTGTGGAAAATCATTGAAAGGCGAAAAAAAATATATCAACATTAAGGAGCGTACATTTTAGCAGGAAGGTTCACTCATGTAGCTTTTGTGAGCGGACATCTCGATGAAAATTGATCTGACAAGACATATTAGAAAACACACTGGTGAAAAGCCGTTTACTTGCGAGATTTGTAAAAAATCATTTTCTCAGAAGGGGGGCCCCTGACGACTCATATTATAATACACACCGGTGAAAAGCCGTTTGCAGTGAAGTTTGTAAAAAATAATTTTCTCGGAAGAGGCCCGATAAGGTCATATGAAAAAACATACCAATGAAAGACCTTTACTTGCGAAGTTGGGTAAAAAATCATTTTCTTGGAAGGGAGGACTGATAAGGGCATATTAAAAACAAAACCGGGAAAAGCCTTTATGTGAGATTTGGTAAAAAATCATTTTTCAGAAGGGTGGGACTGACGGCTCATATTAAAGTACACAGGTGAAAAGCCGTTACTTGCGAAGTTGTAAAAATCATTTTCTGGGGAAGGGTGACCTGAAAGTCAATACGAGAACGCATACCCATGGAAAAAGCTTTTACTTGCGAAGTTGGGGAGAAATGTTTGTTGGAAGGGAGGAAGGAGAAGCATATTAAAACACAACTGGAGAAAAGGGTTATTGCGAGTTTGAAAAAGACATTTTCTCGGAAGGGTGAACTGATAAGTCATTTGAGAACACATACCAATGAAAGGCCTTTTACTTGCGAGATTTGTAAAAAATCATTTTGTTGGAAGGGAGGACTGATAAGTCATATTAAAACACACGGTAGTGAAAAGCCTTTTACTTGCCAGATTTGTAAAAAGCCGTTTTGTGCGAGGGATCGACTGAAGAGACATATGAGAACACACACTGGTGAAAAGCGTCTTACTACCACTGCGAAGTTTGTCAAAAACCATTTGGTTGCTCTTCGAGACTAAAAGGACATACGATGGATTTCCCTCATTCCTCCAAGTTATGTTAGGTTAAAATTAATAACCGACATAGTGTAAGACGCCATACGAGGGAAACCTTAAAAATTTCCGGAAATTATGACTAGATTAACATTTTCCATATGTTCATTTTCTTAAAATTTAACATTTAGTATGATAAACACCATTGACAGGAAAACAATCGGCGGAGTAGTTTCGTTTTAGTAACGCTTGAAAGAAATCAATTTAGTGAAAAAGTGTCAGTTTCTACAGTCCCTACCGTCAAACACGGCGGTGGTTCAGTAATGATTTGAGGTTGTTTTGCTGGTACATCCGCAGGTGATCTCGTAAAAACTCAAGGTATAATGAGAAAAGACCAATACAACCGCATCTTACAGGAAAATACGATACCCTCTGGTGGCAGAATTTTGTATTCGAACAAGACAATAATCCAAAACACACTTCAAAATTATGCAAGCAATATTTCGAACAATTGGAAGGGGAAGGAACACTAACGATCATGAAATGGCCACACCAAAGCCCGGACTTGATCCCCATCGAGTTATTATGGGAGGAACTCGATCGGAAAGTGAGAAATACTGCTCCAACTTCAGCAGATGACATGTGGAACAAACTACAGGCAGCATGGGTTCGAATAACTCCGGAAACATTGTTAAAATTAATTGCAAGAATGACCCGATTATGCGACGCAATCATTACGTGAAGGAGGTCACATAGACAAATCTAAAATTTAGGTTAAATAAATAATTTTAATTGTTAAAATTGTATATTCGTATATACTTAAATACAATATTTCCATTTACAGTTTGTGCGTTATAGGATGGCGAACGCTTCAGATGCGCGGTGAAAATACAAAACTTTATTTTATAGTCGTTTTTTATTATGCTAAAATAATTTAAAAAGTAAGTTCGAGCTACTCCACTACATGTTGCATTCAAACTTGAATTTCCTCGAACGATGTTCGACAGTACCTTCGGACAGCGCTGGAACTCGCCATCCTACAACGCGAGATCTGTAAATGTTTAATGATTTACCCTGGAATTTGAGATGCCCAAATATTTATGAGCGGTAGTGTATATGGAAATGTAAGAGTAACAATTGAATTTATATGCAATGTAATAGGTGTCAATCTATAGATATACTTGCTAACTATATTATAAAGAATAAAATATTATAATTCTTTGACATCTTTATTTGACTTTCTAATTACGGACATATTTTTATTCTTTTTTGATAAACATTAATCGTTTCTATTGCAACTTCCATTTATACCTACTTTTACAATTAAGATAGATAAAATAACATTTCTGTTCCTTTCTACGTTAATGTGCTATGAAACAAAAATTATATTGAAAATATTTTCTTTATATTGTCATTTATGTAGCTTGATTTTCTCTGATTTTTTTGCTTTTCACTCATCCACCGCAGATTCATAGGCTCATGTATAAAGCTGGCTACGAGCGGTACCACGCAGTAGCGTGGAGTCGACCAGGCCTCGCGTACCACTATTAGTATTTAGTTATTCTGCTCTCACAAATTCTATTAACTATCAGGCGACCAGTTTCGTGTTCGAAAACACATCATCAGGCCAGCTACGGGGACCACCATGAAAGAAAACAAGCAAATATACACAAGTGACCAGAAAATTTTAAAGATAATTGTAAAATTGTACCCTAGTGACATGTCAACCAATTAAAAAACGTTATGCAGTATATTATAACGATGAAATATTTCTAAATATTTGTTTCTGGAACAAATGATGAAGTATTCAATACTTGGTATTTGGTTCCACAACAGCTACGTAGTAATTACATAGGTACTAATCAATGATCAGTAAAGCTGGCCACGAGCGGTACCGCGCAGTAGCGTAGAGTCGACCAGGCCTCGCGTTCCACTAGAGTTATTCTACTAATAGAGATGTTTGCTGCCGCAAATAATTTCGCTCATCTTTTAAATAAAAATTAAATAACCCACGTGCTCAAACCTTACCATTTTAAGAGTCCTCCGTGAAATCACAAGTGAATAATGTCTGTTAAATATCTGCAACATTAGATATGTTTCAACTGTTATTTCGGCAAAAACTAGTAGGGGCCCATGGGAAAAAATGCGTTTATATGCAGAAAACGAACGTTCTAACATCTAGTGACGTAATATTTGCGAAAAATAAAATAATCTTTCAAATAATTTAAAACGATTCTGTTGACGCACCTTCACAAATGTGTCTTAATTTTGCCAAAATCAGAATTTTTCTCAAAAACACTTTAAAATTTTTTCTAGAACAAAAAACATTTTTTGCGTCTTCAATCGCGCATAGCTGTGCGTGAACATGTTGCACTATTTGTAGAGTTTCTTCTAACGGCACCGCAGGATTTTGTAATTTTTCTATGCATCTGCTAGCCCGAAGTAATTGTCGCGAATGATTTTTAAATCCATTTTAACCTGACTATCTTGAAATTTGGGACTGGCTTTTCTGGATAGCGGCAGCTTCCTTTGTATCGAATTGAAAAAAACCACGTTCTTAATATTGTCAAAATATTTATGATAATAAAACGCGGCCTGCAACCATGTTCCCCAACGAGTTCGAATGGGTTCTGGTGGCTCTGGTATACGGGGGCACAGTCTGTGAAATTCGCGAATACGTTTCGGTGTTTTGACAAATACTGCTTTGGTATGCGCTATTAAAGCGTCTACCGCAGGATAACACTTTCTGATACTATCCGCCACAAAATTGAGAGCATGAATTTACACGTAATGTGTAACAAATTAGCAGAATGCTTTTTAAGAGGCCGGCCTACAGAAAGCATGTTTGCAGCACCATCACTCACTAACATCAAGAGTTGGTTTGTTGAAAGTTCAAACTTGTCCAATGTATTTAACACTAACTTTGAAATTACTTCGGCAGTACACTGTTGGATTCGTTTGGAAACTAATAGAATTGAAGGTGCCGATTGATGGGGTTTCCCAATTTGCGTGCCATTACTTAAGAACAGAATGTTTCTTCCGATCTGTTTTTTTCGTCGACACGTAACCACAATTTTTGATCTTTCAACCCCGATTTTATTTTTTGTTCAATATGTTCGCGCGCAGATGGCACAATTCTTCGTAACGATGTTCGCTTGGTAATTTGCACTCCGAATAGTTATTCCAATAGCAGATAAATGGTTCCTTGTCTAGTAAATTAAACGGTATATTACATGCGATAAACGTAACGCATAAATTAAATATAAATTTTTCATTGTCTCGTGCGCAATTTCTTTTTGAGACATGCTTTTCACTATTTACGTGTCGTAGACAATGTTGTCTGGCCCAACAACATTAACGGGATTTACAGATTACAAAATTAATGTTAGCACCTTCCCTATATTAAGTCTGGAATTCTGCAATAAATTTCGAAGTTTGTCCGACCGCGGTCGTTTGCTGACGAAATCATAATTTTTCTAGGACCCGTAAACAATTGCGCAAATGACCGGCAGCGAAAATGTCCGTACTGCTCCGCAGACGAAGTAATACTACCGTTCCTCTCGGTCCGAACTGATTCTACGCCGATGCGCGGTACCGCTCGTGGCCAGCGTTACTCATGTATCCACAGATATAAATTTACAATTTGCATCGCATACACTAAATAAAATACTAAAAGTTTTCTTATAATTGTAATATAAAGAGCCAGGATTGTTAGATTGTTTTACATGAATGCGCATGCCTTCCATCGCATCTATACATTCAGGTGACCACCATTTATTCAAGAAGCCTACAGCATTTGTAGCGCAATTTGTACAAATATGCATGTACATATGTATCTATGTACGTATGCCTCGTGTTGGTGAGTAGACAGGCTCTAGTACAATCCACAGCGCTTCAAATGTTTTCTGAAATATTTGACGGACCGTTGATTTGCTTCTACTATTTTCAATAAATTCTGAAATAAATCGAAACTCGTTCCTTTATATAAGAAAAAGGAATCGGGATTATGATTTAAGATTTCCTGAATTCATTTTAATAGTGCGAGGGTGTATCAAATATAAACGGGACCGATTTTCTTAAAAATTCCGGAGGGCTTCTAGACCTGGAAGAGGGAACTCGAGAGAACGCTTCATTAGCGGCCCGTTAAAATAAAAACCAGAACTTATATGAGTATATTACAATTTATTTAAAAGAAACCCAGTATTTACTAAAAATATAGAACAGAAAATTTTGAATATACTTAAATTAAAACCATTAGTAACAAGTATATTACGACGACAATGAGAAAAACGGCAATTTGAGTAAGAACAGGTTTGTGCGCATGCGACGTAATTACACGTTCTCATTCTGAACGGACTTTATCACCGTTACCTACGATATAAAGAAGGCCTACGCGCTTTGGTGTCATCAGGCTGTGATGTATTTTGATTTAGGCCATATGAACGCGTTTACACACTGAGACCATCTCAGCGTTTTGAATTGGTTTATCCAAATTATAATGGTTTTATTTAAAAAAATACTGTGCACTAGTAAGAACGAGGTAAGATGGCGTCGGTTGTTTTGTTTGTAAGTTACACTTTCTAAATAAAAGAAGATATTATTTATTTTTCAACAGTTATAGATTCAAGGACCGGTGAAACTATAAGTGTAAGTTTAAAGTATCCTAGGCTTAAAAAAGATGCTATTCCAACTAATTTCCCTAACTGTCCGTTGTATTTGACAAAAAACGAGAAGATATTGTTCAAATAGTTTTATATTCCTAACAAAATTATTTTTCAACATGAAGAGATGTTTTTAAATGTGTGCAACAAAGTTCTGTTTTAATACAATATATTTTAAATTATATCACCTAACGTAGTCATTTTGGATACTGATATATATGTACATTTAATATTCGCAGCAGTGAACGTATTGCAACAATTATAATAACTTGTTCTACAAATACCCTACTTAGATAAAAATCATTATGGGAATGATAGATTAGGTAAAGCACCACATAATAGGAAAGATAGATTAGGTAAAACACCACATAATAGGAAATGTAAGACCCTGGTTAAATAGCATGTCTGTAAATGTGAAATTGAACAAAATTTCGAATAAAATTGCAATTGCTGTACCATTTCAACCTTAATTTCGTCCAAATACATGTACAATTACAAATAATAATAATTAGTCGATTAAATATCCATCTTTCACGAAAACGGTGCTCGGGTACGTGTTTGGTTTTTGCTTTGAAACTTCGTTTTTCCAAAATAAAATCAAATGTGATGCAAAGAAGGGCTCAGTTGACAACAGGCATCCTCTGTAAACCGGCAGCTCATCGAAACTTAAAAAAGAAACGCAAAAAAAATGATCCCTTTATCGCTTAGGCTAATAGGGTGCATGGTGATACATCGCCTAAACAGCGTGACGTCATCGAAGAGTTGGGAATGGTGAAACTGACAGTTCTAAACGAAACCACGTGACCTTCCCAGTCGATACGAAACCAATGTTAGTCGCTCGAACCCGGAAAAAGGGCCTAAGCGAAGATATCGAGTAAAACGACAGCAAACAGAATTCTACCACTGGTAACTCAAAGCATTTTTGTAAATAGAAGCATTTGATACTTGCTCTCTTAAAGCACCCAGCCTCGGTGCTTGGTGTTACCCAGCTCAAATTGATTCATATTTGTTTTATAGTTTTGCTTAAGTTTTATGTAAATTTTTTATAACAACTTTTATTTCTTTTTTTAGGAAGAAGTTTCTTTCTTACACAATCTCCATTACAATCCTGGTTCCTCTTACGTTGCCATTCCCTTTAGAGGAAAGGAAAACAAATTAATGTAGTTGAGGAGGATTTTATATTTATTTCTAAAACATGTAAATGATAAGGATTTACAGGTAATAATAATTTTTATTATATCTCTATTATCTCTTGTTAGTATCCAGTGTTTTACTTTATCAAATAGTCCGTCTGGTAATTCAACTATTTTTGTAAATGGAAGTATTTGATACTTGTTCTCTTAAAGCACCTTGGCTCAGTGCTTGGTTGTTTGTGTTACCCAGCTCAGATTGATTCTTGCTTGTTTTATAGATTTGCTTAAGTTTTATGTAAATTTTTTATAACTTTTGTTTCTTTTTTAGGAAGCAGTTCCTTTTTTACGTAATTTCCATTCCGAACCTGATTCCACATATGTTGCCATTCCCCTCGGAAAGAGGAAAAGCAAATTGACATAGTTGAAGCGGAAGAAATAGACCTGATTTTGGGTTATATTCTATTATCTCGATAAACAAAATTCTGTAGTTGCGTTCATAAAAATGGCTACAGAATATGATGGGCTGCATGAACGTTACAATAACTTTGAAGAATGTAATAGTGACGCAAACATTAAACTAGAAGATTGTATAGTTCAAACGGGAGATTCTCTTGATTCAAAAGCAGGAATATCTTTGATAAACGACAATATTCTAGCACAAGATGTCTCGTTAGAAAATATTAAAGTTGAATATGTGGATGAACAGTTAAGGAAAGATATTAGTAGCTCTGAGAATTGTGAAAGATATAATAGTCACACAAACATTAAATTAGAAGACTTTACAGTTAAAATGGAAGATTCTATTGATTCAAAAGCAGGAATACCTTTGATAAGTGATGCCAACGTAGCACAGTTAAGCAAAGATATTGGTAGTGATGAGAACTGTGAAATTTTTCTTGATTCAAAAGCAGGAGTATCTGTAATAAGTGACCACGATGTGGCACAAAGTGTCTTATTGAAAAACGCCAACGTTGATAATTTGAACGACCAAAATGATAAAAATTCTAAGTACAAACATAAACTGCTCGAGAAGATTTGTGCTTGTGCACGATGTGGAAAATCGTTCAAGGGGATAGATAAATTATATCTACATTTTAGGAAAGTACATTCTGCTAGGAAGGATCGTTCATGTAGGACGGGACTGACAAGACATACTAAAATGCATACTGGTGAAAAACCGTTTACTTGCAAAGTTTGTAAGAAATCATTTTCTCAGAAGGGTGGACTGATAAGTCATATGAAAACACATGCCAATGAAAAGCCTTCTACTTGTGTAGTTTGTAAAATGTCCTTTTGTCATAGGTGGGAATTAATGGATCATATTATAAAACACACCAGTGAAAAGCATCTTACTGTAGAGTTTCTAAAAAGTCATTTCGCTGTTCCTCAGTAAAGGACATGAAAGTGCATATGAGAGATTTCCTTTATTCTTGTAAGTTGTGTTCCTACAGAGTGTAAGACGGCATTTAAGGTTACATATTAAAAAAGAGGTTTGACAGGCAATTAGGGGAAGTAAAATACAGTACAACTCCGTTATAACGCTCCCGTTTATAACGATTTCCCGGCTATAACGCTTCCTTTTCTTGGTCCCGGTCCCAGCGACTAATTTTCTTTAGTACTTTTATTCGCTATAACGCTCCCATTTCCCGCGTATAACGCCCCATTGGAGGATTTTTTTAATGTACATACATACAGTCGACACTGTTTATAGTGAAACTCTATATAGTGAAAAACTCTTTATAGTGCAATTTTTTCAAGCCCTAGAATATTTTAATGAAATTTCATGTATATAGTGAATCTGTAAAATAGTAACACTTTATATAATAAAATATTTATCCCGGGGAAAACTCATTTTATACGCTAAATCAGGTACAATAGATTTCTGTGAGAATTCCGGGGAAAACCCATTTTATATGTATGTAGTCGAGGCCTAGATTACATATGTAATTCGCAAACAGGTTCAGTTTGTTTTTGTTTAAGAATCGGTTAAGATGTCCAAGCGGGTGTGTTTAAGTTTAGCTGAGAAAATTAAAGTTTTGGAGGAAGTTGATAAAGGCTGCAAAAAAATTGATGTTGCTGCAAAATTCGGTGTTTCTTCAAGTTGCGTCTCTCTGATAATAAAAAGTCGCTAAAGTATCATCAAGAAAACAAATGTTCCAAGTAGTCGAAAACGAGTACGGGTGTGTTCTTACGAGAATGTAAAGGAAGCAGTTTGACGATGGTTTCAAATAGCCGCGTACGCATCAAAACATACCAATATCGGGAAATTTAATAAAGCAAAAGGCTCTACAATTTGCTAAAGAATTTAACTGCGTTAATTTTCAAACTAGTGAAGGATGGTTGAGTGCCTGGAAGGCTCGCAATGCAATTGTTTTCAAGACGGTGTCCGGCGAGAGTGCAAGCGTTAGTCAGGAGGACTGTGACATTTGGACTGAAACTGTTTTAAAAAGGGGTATTGGAAAAGTACGAGCCAAAAACGTTTTCAATGTGATGAACCGGTTTGTTTTTTTAAATGTTGCCAAACAAAACTTTTGCTTTTAAAAGTGATAAATGTTTTGGTGTTAAAACAAGTAATGAAGGTGACACTGATGGTTGGAGCAAACGTGGATGGCTCAGAAATTACTGCTGCTAGGTTAAAAGCAAAAATTTTCCCCTTCTTTAAAGGAGTTAAATCTCTGGGGTTAGATTACGCCAGTAATAAACAAGGCATGGATGACTTCTGAGATTTTCGAAAGATGGATCAAAGAACTGGACCGAAAAATGAAAAGCCAAAAGCGAAAGATTGCGATGTTTATAGACAATTGTTCTGCACATCCAGTTTCTGTAGTAAAAAAATTAACGAATATTGAACTGATCTTTTTTCCACCAAACACGACCTCCCAATTTGCAACCTATGGACCAGGGTATTATAAAAAACATAAAACATCATTACCGCAACAGAATTGTCCACAAAATTGTTTACGCGATTGATAACAACCTTTCGATTCCAAAAATTGATTACCCTTAAAGAGCGTATAACCGAAGCCGCTAAAGTATGGAGTGAAAATGTTTCTCCGGAAAAAAAATTTAAAAAACTGCTTTTTTGAAGCAGGGTTTTTCTGAAAAAATTGACGAATGGAAGAAGAAGACGAAATGGATCTCGCTACCTTAAGAAAAAAAATGGGGTATTCTACAAAAAACTTTCTACCGTCGACGCAGATTTTTTACTTGAAGATCTCTTAGAAATCGACAATGACGTTGGCACGACAGATCTCCCAAAATGACCTAATTGACGATATAAAAAGTATAGAAGATCATGAAGAAGAACTGAAACCGGGGAATGTCCTGCTAAATTTAGTGAAAATGAAATAAGAAATGTATTTGACATTGTGCGAACTATTCTCAGGGGCCCGGAAAGTGTACCTGTCAAAATTTTATGCATTTTAATAAATGCGAGAATTTTGTTGGGCAACAATTATTTTTCAGAAGTAATGTTCAAAAGAAAATAACTGATTATTTTTCCTAGTACATAATATGTATGTACGGCGAAACTCACAAGTAACCGGACACCCAACAGGTCATAGCGCATCAACTCTTCTCTATCGCACCGACCCTGCCTTTCCTAGCTGTATTTTGTATTTAGTCGCTTGCCGGGCCTCGTCCGGTAAGGAAAAAGTTAAGGAAATTGCATATAAGATGCATGCTTCTCGGGACAAAGAACGATACAGCTGTCCCCAACGCGCTATGCGAATCGGCTACCTGCATTGAGTGGGTCGTAGAGTACAACGGAAAATATACAATTGTATACATTTTACTACCTGCTAATAATGAGAAATTTTTTACCCCGTAATTTGTAATAAGCGATTGTCGCATTTTTGAAATGTAAAGCGTGAAATAGAAATTTCAAAATCGTTTACTGCTTTTTCCGTTGCTTTTGGGCGAAAGTATCGATATTGCAATTCGGCACATGGTTTTTATTCGAACAAAAATTTATTGGACAATTTGGTAGAGGTAGACGGTGCTCCATCTATGATGGGCCACAAACAAGGCTTTATACATTTTTTAAAAGACTAACAATACTAATAAAATGCATCATTATCATTGTATTATGCATCAGAAAAATCTCAGGTGTTGAAAATGAATAATGTCATGAATGATGTTATTAAAAACAGTTAATTTTTATCAAAAAGCATGCTTCAATCACCGCCAATTAAAAACTCTTTTAGAAGAGTCTGAATCTCCCTTTGGAGGGCGTTATATCAAAAATCAGATGGCTTTCGAGAGGACAAACATTAAAAAAGGGTTTTTAGTTTAAGAAAAGAAATTACAGAGTTCTTAACTGAAAAAAATCGTGATGTTACTTAATTACAAGATTATTAATGGTTTGCGACTTGACATTTCCAGTAGAGTAATTAGGGTTATGAACGGATTAAACTTAAAAATGCAAGGTAATGGTAAGCTTTTTTATGATCTTCTAGGATTCTAAATTCCACAGAAAGAAAATTGATTTTATTACAAGAACACCTTCAAATTGGTAACTTTTGGGCACTTTGAAACATGTGGAAAATTGGTAAAAAGAAATATTTAAATATAAGTATTAAAAACAAAAAAAAAATCGTGGTATTGTTTTGAAAGTTATCCCGTTTTTTTTTGCCCGCCAAAAATGTAGGTAATATCAAATTGGCCCGCCTAAGAAAAACTTTGGGAACCCCTGCTTTAATCGCTATATGAAGAAAAGGTTTAAGCATCATTAATAATATATACAATTTCATTTGTAGATTAGGAAGATCTTATACCTACTTTTTCCTTGGAAATTTCCGATGTAATTAATAAGTATTTAATCTGCAGATTTACCAAACTATTCGCACAGCACATTGTCCGAAATTTTTCTAAATATTATTTACTATACACACGCATTGCAGAAAAATGGTAATTATATCGCCTTAGTTATATATTTGCTAAAAGGTAAAAAAGAAAAACGCGTCTGTTCTTTCCACTGGGGCCTTGTATAATTTCCGTTTAAATTCCGCCATTCCGTTCTTCCCCCTTTCGTTCGTTTATGAAAATAGTTACAAGAAAATTCAAAGCATACTGTATTTTTTGACGTGCCTTATATGTAGCTCCTGTAGCTCTACTGCCATATACATTATTATATTGTTATTGTTACTATAATGCCAAGAAAACTAAATAACCGTTATTTTTTCGTTGCGACTTCCGGGTTTTAAGCAGAAAAGAAGTTTTTGCTTTTCTCATTTTTATACCACTATTTTCCATACTCTTAAACCTTTTGGGTAAATATTTTTCTCGAAATACATACATTTTTACACAGAAAACAAATAGTTGGTAAAATATGCAGGTTTCTCTAATTATTCTAGCATCTGCATTTTTTTTCCTAAAGGAAAAAACGCAATTTGGACTATTAAATATTAATGACACTAATCCAATTTCAAAACAAAACTGGGAAAACCTGCACTTAATACTTAATACCATCTTGTCTTAATGTTCATCCTCGAACACCTGATTATTTCGTGATAATTTGAAAATTATTGGTTTCTATGAAATGCCCATTTTGTGTCTATTAGTAAAATGCATTTATAAATAATGGATATGCTTGAAAATTTGCCCTAACGATATTACAAATAGTTCGCTACATACATAAAAGTAAACAGTACTTAAATAGATTTTAACGATCCATCCAAGAAATATATATTTTTACATTTTCTAAGAAATTTTCGACTTGCCTCCAAACTTTCCGTCGGTAGTGTAAATACGGCAAAAAAGTTAAATCGTTCAATAAAACAGTTGCCCCGAGATTAATTCCAACAAAAAGAATTCCGAAAAAGAAAGAACAATTTTTAAGGGAGTGAAATGACAAAAACAAATACATATAAAAAATATACTTATAAAAAAACAATAACTTTCATAAGAAATAATTCCCGCGACCGATGCTGTAACACTCGTATATAATACATATTTAGTCGGTTTAGAAATAATGATCCTTCCTTAAACTCTAACATCGATTCGCTGACTATTATTCGGTACGGCGCGGCGCGGCGGCATATTCTATACAGATTGTAAAAGAGGGTTTTATGACATGCATTTCATACCAACGCCAACGTTGGTTACTCGAGGAAAGCCGGTGATGGAGTAAGCTAAGGCGATGCGGGTAGTTGGAGCGGGGCGACTCGCCTAAAAGTGCGATAGAGACGCACAACTTGCGTACAACTCGTATTGTCCGGTTACATTTGTTTATTGCCGTACATACATATGTTATTTAGCAATTTCTCAAGACTACACAAATTTTAAATGTATATATGTATGTATTTACAGATTTTGTATTATGTATTCTTTTTATTTCATATGTAGTATTTAGCCCTGTACATACATATATAATGTGTACAGTATGTACATTATGTACATGCTATGTATTTAAACTTTCAAATGTTTAATAAAATCTTTTCTAATAATTCAATTTTGTGATTTTTTTTCTATATAGTGAAAAACTCTTTATAGTGAAATTTCGGTCAACATTTTGGTCTTTCACTATATACAGTGTCGACTGTACTTGAATTATTTATTTTTTAACTTTGTTTTGCAAACACTAGAAAGGGATAGAGATAAATTAAAATTAAATTTTTAGAAAGTAGACGAATATGGTCTAATGGTTTCTGGAAAGTGAACATCATTACGATTTATATGAAATATTAGTGTCAACAAATCGTTCCAAGATGTTCCACAGATCTTGGCCAGACAATTTTCCGAGAATCTTACTTCTTTGTTTGGCGGATGCGTGATCAAGGTTTCCTTTCAGTCTTTTACTTTTCAAGCTCCTGGCAACATGTCGCGAAAATCGTCTTCGTTAAAAGAAAAATGCGATCTTATAAAAGACTTTGATAAATCCAATTTAAATCAAAAAGATTTTGCGTCGTCAAAAAACATCAGTGCTTCAACTTTACGTACAATTTTTAAAGAAGCGGGGTGGATTTGTTTCGGTGCATGAGGGAACCAATCCTAATAAAATACGATCGGCGAAATATGAAGAGCTAGAAATGATTCTGAAAAGTTGGTTCATCCAGGCCAGGGACTCCAACATCCCGGTAAGTGGCCCAATTTTACAAGAAAAGGCCCTTCAAGTCGCCGACCGTCTTGAAATAACAGACTTTACCGCTTGAACTGGGTGGCTCGATAGATTTAAAAACATGCAGTCTATCGTTTACAAACAAATTTGTGGTGAATCAAATTCAGTAGATCCTGATGTAACATCCGACTGGAAAAGTCAAATGTCGACCCTCACCTTTGGCTGCAATCCCTCAGAAATGTATAATGCGGATGAATTCGGGTTGTTTTTTAAAGTGATGCCTGATAAATCTTTAGTTTTAAAAAATGAAAAATGCCACGGAGGGAAATTAAGCAAACGGTCCTCGTATGCTCGAATTGCACAGGCACAGACAAGAAAAAACCGCTCGTAATTGGAAAATAAGCTAAGCCACGTTGCTTTAAGAATGTGAAAACCCTTCCGTGCATTTATTCGTCTCAATCTCGTGCATGGATGACTGGAGATTGATTTGTGCAATGGCTTAATGAGTGGAACATCGAATTGAAAGACCGAAAAATACTTTTGCTTGTCGACAATTGCGTTGCGCATCCGAAACACGGGAATCTCAAAGACATCAACCTAATTTTCCTACCACCTAACACCACAAGTGAGCTTCAACCACTTGATCAAGGCATCATAAATGTTCTGAAGCAAGGTTACAGGAAAAGGATGATCCAACGATATCTATCGATTATGGACAGCTCAAACTCGATTTCTCCAACAATTTCTGTTTTTGATGCTATCCACTTTTTATATGCTGCATGGTTGGACATCACGAAAGAGACCCTTTTTAATTGTTTCAATAAAGCAGGTGTTGGGAACTTGACAAGGGAAGAAGAAACCGAAGAGGTAGAAATTGACAAAGGCTGGCGAGACCTTTTACAAATGGAAGAAAAATTGACTGAATTGGAAGATTTTGATGACTTCGACAATGGGCTAGTGACCAATCAAGTTTTAAGCCCTGAGACACTAATCGCCGATTACAATGCACCATCAGAAGTGGAAAATGAAGAGGATAAAGATTCATCAGAAATAATTACGCCAAAAATAAACGACGTTTTGGAGGCCTTGAAAACAATCGGAGCATTTTTTTTCTTGTACGGGGGTAGAAGAGGAAACCTTCAAAAATATCAATAAACTAAAAAATGCAGTTTAAAAAAAAAAACATCTGCCACTATAAACAAACACAAATTCATGATTTTTTTAAGAAGTAAAATTTGCAGGAATGTATAGTTTGTTTTATACATATTTCTTTGTTTAACGTACAAGTTGTATATAAGAAAGGTTTTGTTAACTTTTAGTTTATTTAAAAGAAGTAAAATACTTGCAGTTTGTTTTTATAGGTATATGTATGTCAAATGTTTTTTTTAATGTGTACGTATATGTAAAGACGTTTTAAAATAAATTTTGTTAATTTTTAGCCGTTTTTAAGATTTCCCGGTTATAGCGCTCTTTTTCCTAGGGCCCTAGAAGACCGTTATAACTAGAGCCCGGTAACAGGGAGCCGTGCCATAGCCGTACCTGCCTAATATACAAAAACAGTAGTAAGAAAATAGAAAAAAAATAACAGAACTAATACATAATTATAATATGTGAAAAGTAGTGAAACACTCACCCTTTTAAGCAGCCTTGGCTACGGAACAGTACAACTAGAAGCACCATTATCAGTATTAACATCATATGGATAAGAGTGGCAAAAAGTTGACACCATTAGATGCGTTTCCACAGTTGTCTCAGTGAGCGATGTTCACCGTGGTGAGAGAATGAGTTTATATTTTGAAAAAGAGCGTTCAACATCTACCGATGTTATACATGCATGATTAAAATACTCTTTGTACTTAGTCAGTGGATTATTCGATACACCATCACAAATTTGTTTTAGCGTGCTAAAATCTCGATCTTTCTGTAGCACACTCTCGAACTTTTCTAAAACGCGATTGTATTTTGCGTCATGTATAGTCAGTAGCTGTGTATGCACTCCGTCCATAATTTGCAGAAACTCCAATAATGATAACGATCTATTTTGCAATTGGTCTATTGCGTCAGCTAATCCTTTATGGTATCTACGAATATTTTTTAAATCTGTTTCAACGGAAATATCTTGAAATTTCGACTGGCTCTCCTTAATAGCTGCAGCTTCGGCAGGATTGAATTGTGCAACAACAGCTTTTACTATTTTGAAATGTTCAGCATAATAAAAAGCTGTCTGCAACCATGTTCCCCAACGTGTAGGAATTGGCTCCGGTGGTTGACGAATACCAGGACACTGTGTGAAATCATCGTAGGCGTTTGGGAGATTTCAAAAATACTTTTTTTGTGCTTGCTTTTAATGCATCTACCTCGGGGGAGTATTGTCGAATGGTTTCTGCCACAAGATGTAAAGCATGCACTTTACACCTAACATGTAAACACTTGCAACCATGTTCAAGAAGAGAACGGCCTACCGAACGCATTATCGCTGCGCCATCGCTCATAAACATCAACACTTTATCTTTTGAAATTTGCAATTTTTCCAACGTACTAAGTATAACCTTCGTAATAGCTGCAGCAGTACACTCTTGTAGTCTTCGGTTAGCTAGTAACAGTGGTAATGTAGGTTTACTAGGGTCTAGTATGTGTACCATAGTATTTACAGTTGAATTTTTTTTGCAATCTGTTGTCTCGTTAACACATAACCAAAGAAACTGTTTTCTCAATATGCGTTTTATTTTCTTTTCCACGTCATCGCGTACAAATGCAACATCCTTACGTGCCGTTTTCTCCGTTGGCAACCGCAACTCGGGATTGTATTTGTCCCAAAAGTCCTTAAACGGCTAAATGAATCGACAATGGAACCGTTGCTGATGTTGCAATTCTACGCAGCTTACCAGAGCGGTGGCCAATTGCCACACTGAACATCAAGACGACAGGAAAAGGTAACAATATTATTTTTCACTAATATTGTATATTACGTACCTACTTTTATGCGGTGCGCCATTGCCGGTAACACCTTTTTAACAAACTCTAATAATTACCCATCATAAATACAACTTCCCATCTCCGACGCTACTGAGATTTTCATAATAATTGCGAATCTGTTTCGTGTTACTACCAATTTTTCAGGTGCACCAACACAATTAAACATTTTTAATCTCACTGTACATAAACTTTTAAGATTTTTGTTGAAATTTTTTATACAATATGGTCAAATTAATGTTAACTATGTGTTTATTAATAATACAAAAATATAATATTTTACACTCTACAGATTCAACAACGTTAACTAATTTCAATGTATATCCAACGAAAATACTATATTCCGACACTCGCGTCCCACGGGTACCTTCTATACAACTATTGCGTACCCCGTATGTACCAGTCACTGTTCCCAACGTTCCAAACCTCTACCAATCTTTCCCTAGTAACTTTTACTGCCAACTGCTTCATTACCGTATGATGAATACTTGCACCAAATCCCTTGACTGAAATGGGGATAGAATTTAGCTTGGAACAGGCGGTTTGACTTTTAAGCGATATTGTATGGTGCCAACCTTTGAAAATATAGACTTCCTGTTGTACACTATTGGTATCCCTACAGTAGGCTCTTTGCACACGACGGGTAGGTTCTTCGCCCGAAAAAAATGTTGCGAAAATCTGTAATACACGCAAATTCATGATGCCTTGCACACGCAGAGCAATATCCCCTTGTGCAAAGCATTATGTGTATGTTTTACGTGTATTACAGCTTCTCCACATATCTTTTGACCAGGGAAATCGTCGGCCGGTGAATTTGTCCGTCGTGTGCAAGTAGCGGTACGGTGAGCATTTGAACCGCGTCTATGTTCTACTGCCACTGACGTCATTGCGAACGCAATTTTTAAATTAAGACCACCTTTAGAATAAATCTATTCTACTAACCTTGGTCATACATAAGTTCTGTTTAAAAGGACCATTATCCAAGTGATGTTCTTCTAGTCCATGTTAACAAAAAAAGATCAAATATTAAGGTGAAGTATATACATGCTAACGAAATAACATTCATATGACACAGGGAATGTAATTTACAGCAAAACTGACGACTGTCAAGAGATGAAACGACTGTGAATGCTGAACAGGCAGGAAATACACGCACCCATAATGCTGAGCCAAAGATTAACATAGAGCGAAAGAAAGAAGTTAAACAGACAAGATCGTAATTGTTTGGCTAATAAATACTTCCTCTGTCCGAGAATAGTTGCTACATTTTAATTTAATGTAAAGATTACTGCAACTATATGAGGTAAATTAATCTGTTCGATGTAGTAGGTAGATTATGTGTGAATCTAAGCGTGCAACGATCAAAACATCACGTAGCAATTGCGCTCTGGCTTCGAGATGCAGTTGTCAAACGTCAAATTTTTATGTATTTGTAATTTAACTGTGGTTATTGCAAAGTGGCTAAAAGTATTTTATAAAATACACCAGCCGGTGGAAAAAAGTGTGTTAAATTTAATAATAATAAACGTAAACAAATTTTATATTATTTATTGCAAAACTTCAAAGACGAAAAACTTAATAGGGGTGCGATAAATGCCACCGCGGGTAAGTTTTACTGTTTCCGTTCAACAATTTCTAAACTATGGAAACAGGCTTGAGAATGCCGAATTAACAATTTAACAGTTAATGTTGATTCTCGTAAAAAGAAATGTGGTCGTAAGGAAAAAGATTATAGTTAGCAAATTGAAAATATTGCTATTATTTCTCTTTGTAAAAGAAGCACATTAAGATCATTGTCTTACGCATGTAAATTTCCAAAAAGTGCATTGCACGGCAGATTAAAAAAAGGAAAGGGAATTAAGAGAGCTACTAATTTTGTTAAACCGTTGTTGATAAAAGAGAATATGCGGAAGGGAGTCGAGTTTTGCTTAAATTTTTTGTTATCATCTGGATATTTCGAGGATTTATTCAATTATGTACAGATTGATGAGTAACGCTGGCCACGAGCGGTACCGCGCATCGGCGTAGAATCAGATCGGACCGAGAGGAACGGTAGTATTACTTCGTCTGCGGAGCAGTACGGACATTTTCGCTGCCGGTCATTTGCGCAATTGTTTTTTCTGTCCTAGAAAAAAATTTTGATTTTTGTCAGCAAAACGACCGCGGGCGGACAAACTTCGAAAATTTATTGCAGAAATTCCAGACTTAATATATGAGGTGCTAAAATTAAATGTGTAATCTGTAAAATCCCGTTAATGTGTCGGTCTAGACAACATTGTCTAAAGACACGTAAATAGTGAAAAGCTGTCTCAAAAGAAATTGCGCACGAGACAATGAAAAATTTATATTTAATTTATTGCGTTACGTTTTATCGCATGTAATATACCGTTTAATTTACTAGACAAGGGACCATTTATCTGCTTTTGGAATAACTATTCGGAGTGCAAATTACCAAATCGAACATCGTTACGAGAATTGTGCCCTCTGCGCGCGAACTTATTGAACAAAAAATAAAATCGGAGTTGAAAGATCAAAAATTTGTGGTTATGTGTCGACGAAACCCAACAGATCGGAAGAAACATTCTGTTCTTAATGTAATGGCACGCAAATTGGAACCTCATCAATCGGCACCTTCAATTCTATTATTTTCCAAACGAATACAAAAGTGTACTGCCGAAGTAATTTTAAAGTTAGTGTTAAATACATTGGACGTGTTTGAACTTTCAACAAAACCCAACTCTTGATGTTATGAGTGATGGTGCTGCAAACATGCTTTCTGTAGGCCCGGGCTCTTAAAAGCATTCTGCTATTTGTTACAGATTACGTGTAAAATTCATGCTCTCAATCTTGTGGCGGATAGTATTTACAAAATGTTATCCTGAGGGAGACGCTTAATAGCGCATACCAAAGCAGTATTTGTCAAATCACCGAAACGTATTCGCGAATTTCACAGACTGTGCCCCGTATACCAAAGCCACCAGAACCTATTCTAACTCGTTGGGGAACAGGGTTGCAGGCCGCGTTTTATTATCATAAAATTTTTTGACTATTAAAAACGTGGTTTTACAATTCGAACAAAAAAAAGCTCCGCATCCGAAAAGCCATCAAAATTTCGAATCGGTTAAAATGGTTTAAAAAATCTTTAGACAATTACTTCGGGCTAGCAGAGCATAGAAAAATTAAAAAATCCTGCGGGCCCGTAAA
The DNA here is from genome assembly GCA_029619315.2 of Dynastes maya. Classification (NCBI taxonomy): domain Eukaryota; kingdom Metazoa; phylum Arthropoda; class Insecta; order Coleoptera; family Scarabaeidae; genus Dynastes; species Dynastes maya. The sequence goes on from JAROYE020000003.1 coordinate 1,306,825, forward strand.
AGACTCTACAATAGTAAACATGTTCCGCACAGCTATGCGCGATTGAAGACAAAATGTTTCTGTTCTAGAAAAATTAAAAGTTTTTTTTAGAAAAATTCTGATTTGGCAAAAAAGACACTTTGTGAAGGTGCGTCAACAAAATCGTAAGTTATTTAAAAGATTTTTTTTTTTACCAAAAAATATTACGTCCTAGATGTAAACTTTCTTCTCCGCATAAAACGCTTTTTTTTACCCGTACATTTTTTGGGGAAACAACGTGAAAACAATCTAAGTTGCGTATTTAACAGAATTATTCATTTTGTGTTTTCACGAGGCTTTAAAATGGTAAGTGTTAGCACGTGTTATTTAATTTTTTATTGAAAAATGAGCGAAATTTTTTTGCGCAGCAACATCTGATTAGCAGAATAACGGGAACGCGGGGCCTGGCGCCTTTACGCTACTGCGCGGTACCTCTGGGGGCCAGTTTTATTGAGGGAAAAAGGGTTTTCTATCAAACTAAAACTAAGGAAATTTTATATAATTCCGAAAAAATTTATTCCTTAAGCCCCCGTAAAAGTAAAAAATTCTCACCAAAGTAGTGTTTATGACAGCAGTTGCTCGACCAGCTGGGATACACACGGAAAAGTTTATTTGAGGGGGAAGTTAAGGTTTGGCCTTTTATTCTTTTTCATCAGCAAAGGAAAAAATGCAAAATCAACCAAAGGGAACTTTATAACCCAACCTGTTTTTTAATAAAGAAGAAAAAAGGAAATTCACAAGAGGGTTTGGAATATAAATTGAAATTTCACCACCAATCAGTCCAGATTTGATGTGTTGGTTTTTTGGAATTTTTCAAATTAAAACCAAATCAGCATCAATTGCCACAAAAAAATATTGACGAACTGATTGAGCAGTAAAAAAGCGTATTGGGATACAATTGGGGGAAACTTAGATAATGTGTTTCTGTCTTTCCGAAAGCTAGGGAAAGTACACTTTTATAAAAGGTATAAACACCACAAATTGACACAAAAAAACATATTTAAAAAAAAAAAAAAAAACGAAATGCCCTTTAAATTTGGGTCCATTAAATGCAAACGAAAATGCCTTTAAAAACGGACAAAAATTTTTTAAATAACCCGAGTATAAATGTAGGAAAAGTTAATTTTTTTGTTTTTAGTTGAAAAAATAAAGATTTTTTAGTAATTTTGTTTCTTTATTTAATGTTACATAAACAAAATTGGCAATTATTTTGGGACAAATTTTAAAATTGAAATGAGAAAAATTTTCTCGGACGAGGAAATACTTTTTTATATTATTTTAAAAAAACCCGAAAATAAAAGGATTTACAGATAATAATTTTTATTAACCCCTATTGTCATTTGGGGTTGTAGCTGGGCAAACAGCGGTAACAGTCGTGTAGTAGATATGTGGTGCGAGTCGGCGATTATTTTTTTCCAGCGTTAAAGCGTCGGGGGCAAAATCGAGCTGATGCGAGTAGTTTATGTATATGTGGGCTGTTTTTAACTTATTTCGAAATTTCTACGTTTATTTTTGCTTTAAAAAATGTCGCAGTTGGTACGTCGCAAAAACGCCCCAATGGCAACACAGTTAAAACTTTAATAGTGGACATGCCGCTTAATTTTTGATGGCGCAAAAATTAAATTTTAGTTTGTAAAACCCCTTTATGTCAACGTCACATCAAAAGCAAACAGCATTTTTCCGCAAAAGGGGCATACGAGACCAAGAAAATTTACTTTTGATTTATTGTTACTTTTATTTTATGTAATCTATTGTCTCGTTTACTAGACAAAAAAGCATTTTCTGTTCTGGAAAAATATGCGGACTGAAAATTTCCCTAGTCGACACGATACAAAAATTATGCCATTTGCTGGTAAACTATAGAAAAAAGAAGAAAAGGGAAATTAAAGAAAAAAAAAACTGGGGTTGGGGACAAACAACAAATCGCAAAAACTTCCCGGGGTTAAATGTAATGGTACGTAAAGGGAAACCACATCGCCTCATTCTCCTTATTGTTTAAAAAGATTTTAAAAATTGCACTGCCGATGAGTTTAATGTTGGTGTTAAACTTTTGAACAATTTGAGGTTTCAACATGCACTTTTAATTTTATGAGTGGGGGTGTCGCAAACATGGTTCTTTGGACCGATCTCTTAAAGAAACAGGGGTAACTTCTTACATGAAAACGTGTAAAACCATACCCTAAATCTTACGGCACAAAGGGTTTCCCTAATTTTTTCCACTGTAAATCATTGATTGCTAATACAAGGCTGTTTCAAAAGTCCCCGAAACGTACCCACTATTTCAAAAACTGGTCCTGATTTACCTGAACCACCAGGGCCATTCTTACCGTTGGGGAAAATGGTTGCAGGTGCTTTTATCAAAAAAATTTTTTATAAAGTAAAGAAAAAATTTTAAAAATTCAATCCACAGAAACTGCAGCAATAAAGAAAAGCCAGGAAATTTTTTCAAGATAGTCAGGTTAAAAGAGTTTTAAAAACCTTTCATAAAAATTACTTCGGACTGCGGGGGGAATAAAAAAATTCAAAACGTTTCGATGTCGCTAGTGGATCTTTAAAATTGTGATGATTTCACGCACGTTATGGGGCTGTAAAAGGCGAAACAAATTTGGTGTGAAAATACAAATTTAAAAAGGGTTTTTAGAAAAAGCTCCATTTTCTATTTTGAAAAATTTGTGAAGGGCGTGTGAAGAGCATTAAGGTTTCAAAGTTTATTTTAAATATGAAAATTAAAAAAAAACGCACTAAAACCCTGCCCACAACACTTAATTCGTACTACGCACGTTTCGATACCCAAGCTATCATCATCAGCAGCAGACTGAACTAACAAGCTAAGTGAAAAACTAACCTTAAAAGGAAAAAAAAATTATGCAAATGTTTTTAAAAATCTAAAATTTTGAGCCGCTTCATTGCACAGGACATAAAAGCCTAAAGGTAAATGACCCAATGACGTGGTTATCCTAAATAAAATGAAGCGTTCTTTGCACAGGGTTTAAAATTACAACTATAAATGATTAAAACATGATGAAACAAAGATAAAGGCGGGAATTTATGGTCCAAATCTAAATTTCATTAATGAGTTTTTTTTTTTAAATTTTCCCATGCTTCAAAAAATTTTAATTTGAGAAATACTCCTTACTTTTTAATTAACTTGATTTTTCAACATTTGGTTATTTTCAGCATATGTAGGGCAACGCTAGTTTTTATAAAACCTTTTTAATTTTTGAGATGACCAAATGTTTTTTTACCTTTTTTGATTGATTTTTTTGTCGCCTTTACACTTGATCACAATTTAAGAATTTTTAAAATTCCTGATTTATCCTGTTATCCACTGGGTTTTTGGAAATTTTCCAAAAAGGTTTTTTGGTTTATTGGAAGAGAAAACAATCTTTGGGGTCAATCCTAAAAAAATTTTTTTGAAGCCCCCTTGGTGAAACATGGAAAAAAGGGTAATTTAACTATTTCTTTTATTCGGCCGTCAATGCGTTCTAATGTCTTACTTTCTAATTTTTAAATTATTCTTATGTTCCAAATAGTATTATAACGACACTTCAGAAAAAAAAAACAAAAATTGTTTTTTTTTATTTAAAAATCCAAAAAGGGTAACACTGTAGCCCTTTTAACAAGAGATTATTTTATCAGTCAACCCCACTTTGTCACAAAGTTTTTATTAAAAATTTATCAAAAAATCCTTTTGTCAAAAATTTTACAGAAACCAAAAAGACCATGTTAAAATGTAAGGCTGTCATTAGCGACAATTTAAGATTTAGACAACGGTATAAAACCCAGTACTACCTGGAGTATTTTTTACCTAAAAACCAAGCCCGAAAAAGCATGAGACCCATTTTTTTTGAATATCAACAGCCAAACTTACTTTTTTTCCGGGGTGGTTATCTGAAAAATTGAACCAGTTCCCTGTACAATTTGGGATTTGGGGCATTAAAAATTTTTTTACGTTTTATTGAAAAAAACAAGGACATTGAGCTTACTGACAAAAAATTTTTTAGTATGTTTGACGTAATTTATTGTTCCCTAGTGTTCCAGTTGTTTAACTTTGGAATATTTAGAAACACTTTTGTTAGATAACCAAAATGGATAGAAGGAAGTTACTAGCTTCATTTCTTTTACAAAAATTTGCATGAAAAAAAACTTTTTTAATTAACAACACTTTTTACAAAAAAACGAAGGGAAAAGTAATGGGTAAAAACTTATCTCCGTTTTTGGCTAACCCCCTTTATGGGTAAATTTGAAACTGACCCGAAAAAATACTTTCGCTTATTTCCCTCGGCTTTGGATAATCGTCGAGACTTTTTGCATTTTGACATCAGTAAATTTCAAATAACGGTTTCATACACAATTAACTCAAAAAATTTTCCCCCTATAAAAATTTACCCACGAAAAAGAAAAAGACAAAAGGATTCCTTTCCCGCATGTTAGTAAAAAAGAAATAAAAATAAGTTTAAAAAAGACGTATATAGGAAACCTACAAAAAAAATAAATCTTTCAGGATTTTAAACACCATATGAACCAAACTTTTGGGTATTAACTTTTTTTGGGGCACCGGTTACTCAATTTTCCTTTAACGAAAGATAGAATCAAAATGAACTAAAAGAAATCATCAAAATTTTTTAACTTTAACGGGGTTCTCTGAAGATTCGTTTTAAAACATTAGGAAACATAAAATAGATTAAGAATTAGAAATTTTAAGCCATTAAAAGCATTGACGGCCCCTAATATAAGAAAATGTTAAAATTTCCCCTTTTTTCCCTGTTACACCAAGGGTCTTTAAAAAATCTTTTTTAGGATTGACCCCAAAATTGTTTTCTCTTTGGCAAACCTTAAAACCTTTTTTGGAAAACCAAAGACCCAGTGGATAAAATGGATAAATCGGAATTTACAAAATTTCATGTAAAGATTGTGTCAAATGTATATAGGGCAGACAAAAAGACAATCAAATTAGGTACAAAAAACATTTGGCCATCTCAAAAACAGAAGGGTTTTATAAAACTGCGTTGCCCCACATATGCTTGAAAATAACATAAAGTTGATAATATCAATTAATTTAAAAACGTAAGGGGTACTTCTCAATTAAATTTTTATGAAAAGGGATGGAAAATTTTCAAAAAAAAAATCATTTTTAAGAATTCAGATTTAGGGCCATAAAATTTCCCGCCTTTACCCTTTTTTACATCATGTTTTAAACATTATAGTTTTTTAAATTTTTTCCAGTATGAAACCCTTTATTTTATTCTAGGATAATCAGCATTCGGCCTTTACCTTTGGCTATTTATAGTCCCGTGCAATGAAGCGCTCATTAAATTTTTCGATTTTTAAAATTTCATATTGCACAATTTTTTTTCCTTTTAAGGGTTAGTTTTTTCACTTAGCTTTTTAGTTATCTTGGGTGTGATGATGAAGCTTTGGTATCGAAAAATGCGTCCGAGTTTTTTTGTGGTCAGGGTTTTAGGAAAGCGGTTCAGTGCCACAGTTTTTGGGGTACCGTTTAAATGCAATATAAAATCGCAGATATCGTACGGGGTTTTGGCTGAAAAACGTTATTCGCAGGGTACTCACTTGACGAAACACCGGGAACATATTAAAGATCAAACATTTAAAAGATGTTATCCCGTTTTTTTTTTCACGGGAAAACTTTTAAAAGGTAAGTGGGCCACAGGGTTTTTTAATTACTTCTTTCCTTTTATTTTTGTGTATCTTTTTGCGGGCCCGCCACGCCTGTTTTCCGCGTTTTTCCCGGACGAACGGTCTTACTTTTACAGTAGCTATTGGGACAAGCTTTTTGAAAAGGAATATTTTAATTGTTCTCTTAACACCGCCTCAGTGCTTTGGGGGGGGGTTATCCCCAATCGATCCTTAGGGGGGTAGTTTTCGCTTAACTTTTATGTAAATTCTTTCTAGCAACTTTTATCTTTTTTAGGAGGAAGTTTTTTACGGATTTTCCCTTCCGAAACCTGGGCCACATAGTTACCTTCCTTTTTTAGAGAGGGAAAAAATAATTTAAAGTAGTTGAAGCAGAGAAATGTTAAAGGGTTTTATTCCATTATCTCAAAAATATCATTCTTTGATTTTAATAATGGGGCGAATTGATGATTGCGTCAACATTACAATGAAAAATTGAAGAATACAGTGTGACGCAACATTAAATTAGAAGATTTTATAGTTCAAACGGGAGATTTTTTGTTCAAAAAAAAAGGGAAAATTTTTGATAACGACAAATCAGAGTAAAAATGTTTTTTTTTTGAAAAAATTAAACTTGAAAAATTTTGGGTGAACAGTTTAAATAAGTATCGTAGTTGTGAGAAATGTGAAAATATATAGTGACGAAAAAAAAATTAAATTTGAAAACTGATAGTTAAAACGGAAGATCCTATTGATTCAAAAGCAGGAATATCTTTGATAAGTGACCATAACGTAGCACAAAGTGTCTTATTGGAAAGTGCTAAAGTTGAAAATTTGAACGACCAAAGCGATAAAAATTTTAAATACAAACATAATCTAAGGCCTCATAAGGTCAACAAGATTATTACCAGAAAGAATTACTCATGTAGTTATTGTGGGCAGACATATCGCTGCAAAATGGAACTAACGATACATATTAGAAAACACACTGGCGAAAAGCCTTTTACTTGCGAAATTTGTAAAAAGTCATTTAGTTGGAACAATAAACTGGTGACTCATATGAAAATTCACGCTGGTGAAAAGCCTTTTACTTGCAAGCTATGTGAAAAGTCATTTTCGGATAAATATAGATTGACAAATCATATTAAAACCCACACTGGCGAGAAACCGTTTACTTGCGAAATTTGTAAGAAATCATTTTGTTGGAAAAGCGGACTGACAAGTCATATTAAAATGCATACCGGTGAAAGACCTTTTACTTGCGGAATTTGTAAAAAATCATTTAGTCAGAGGAATAGACTGGTGACTCATATGAAAGTACACACTGGTGAAAAGCCTTTTACTTGCAAGCTATGTGAAAAGTCATTTTCGGATAAATATAAACTGACATATCATATAAAAACCCATACTGGTGAAAAACCATTTACTTGCGAAGTTTGTAAGAAATCATTTTTTTGGAAGGGGGGACTGGTTAGTCACATTAAAACACACACTGGTGAAAAGCCTTTTACTTGCGAAATTTGTAAGAAATCATTTGGTTGGAAGAGTGCACTGGCAACTCATATGAAAATGCACACCGGTAACAAGCCTTTTACTTGCGAGATATGTGAAAAGTCATTTTCCCAGAAATATAGACTGACAAATCATATTAAGACCCACACTAATGAAAACCCGTTTACTTGCGATTGTAAGACATCGTTTTCTCGGAAAGGTGGATTGATAAGTCATATTAAAACACATACCAATAAAAAGCCTTTTACTTGAAAAGTTTGTAAAATATTTCGTCAAAGCTTTGGACTGGTAGAAAATAATGTAGCACGCAGTAGTGAAAGCCATCTTACTGCAAAGCTTATAGAAAGTCATTTGGCTGATCTTCGGTACTAAATTATAGTGGGAGATTCGGGTGAAGTGTGTACATTTACACCCTGAATCATTAATTTTTATTTTTCTAATTTCAGCATTCGTTAAATATCAAAATTTAACAATTCGAATTATTTTCAATTATTATTTGAATTCTGGCATTTTGATAAAATACTATTAGTTCTTTATTTATTTGAAAAAAAGACTGCATTAATATTACGTTGTAGAGGATAATCAAAGTCACAAGTTATTTTCGATAATTTATTTCTTGAAGGTATTTTTTGTAAAAATCACACAGTTATATGTTTTTACCAAATAATTTGCAGGCCGTTTCAATATTCCAACATTGTTGGTTTGACGCCAAAATCCGGCTCGAAGGACCAAAGATGTGCGTGCATGTAAAACGTTGGAGGAATTGACGCGTCTGGGTTCTTCAGGATTGGATAGAAAGTACAACGACTGCAATTGATTCTAAATTTATATTTTAAGAGCAGTAACAACTTGCTCTTATGCAGAATAACAGGAAAGTTAATATAAATATAAAGGTGTATATAGATGACATAAATGGCTTTATTCTATATTGGACTTCAATTATTTAAATAGATTTATGTGAAGGCAAGTACAAACACAGTGTTGAAGCGGAAGGATGGTAAACTAGAAGAAAAAGCGCGTAATTTAAATCGTTGTATATATATTATTTTAATTGATCCAATATATTATTTTATTTCCATTCAATTCTTCATTAATATTCTAACTTACAATTTACTTTCCTGCAAATAAAGCTTGTGTAACGGTTTTTATTGCCGAAAGTGTGGGAAATTTCCCAATTAAGAGTATTTTTTTTACATTAATAAAATTACCCCTAAAATATTAAAAAGGGTTGAACAAAAAAAAATTTAGAATCAAAATTTGTACCTACTGCATAGCAGATAATTTTATAATATAACATAAATAGATGTTATAAGATCTAAGATTTTAGAAATGATATATATTTTCTAAAAGTGTCATTGAACGTAGTCTCGATAAGGTATGTACAAGTTTATTTCATAGTAATATACAAAACTAAAACAACACTTTCTTTTTCTCAGCCACATTTATCAGTAAAGCGAGGTAATGTCTCTGCCTAGCATAGGCGTGCGCTTTTTCCAGTAAGTACAATACCAAAATATAAGTAATAAATCGAATAATAATCGCAGAGTTTTAAGATTGATATTTTCTTGGTTTTTACTAATGTTATTAAATTAACGAGAACGAGAATAAAATTTTCTCATTAGATACTGGTAGGATTCGAACCCACGACTCCAGTTTGCTAGACAGAGAGATTTAGAGATTTAAAATTCTTTTATTGTTCTTCATAATATTTTACAATCATACATTTATATGTTGTGTGCATATTTCACTTAACCTAATTTTCCTATACTAATGTATAGAGTAACCAAAACTTGCGGACTCGCATAGGCGTCGGTATTACGGGTTAATATAAGAATACGAAAAATTCATAAATAAACTTACTTGCTAATTATTCAACAAATTAGAGGCATCAGGATGTAAAACTACTGTAACTTACTTTCATTGCATATGTTTCCACAGTTAACTTTTAACCTTGTGTGTCGACAAGAAGAAATATTCTTATACAAAAAAAAACGATCTCTCCACATCTAAGGAATTACATTTGCATGTAAAAAAACTGTTTTCCAAAATCATTTAAAACGAACATTGCATATTAGGCCCAAAAAAAAAAACCCACTACCCGTCATATTTTAAATGGGGAAAAAGTGACACATACTTATGTACATTAGTAGCAAATCTATTACGGGGCATTTTTTTCTTAGGTATGTAAATACTAGTTCTATATGAAACGATACACTAATTATGTACTTGGTTATAATACTACAACCCAAAAAACACCAGCTATATTTCAAAAGCGACACGTAAGTATATAACCTTGACCGTTCGACTAATCTCTGCAAACAGCTCAACCGGTACTAAAACGAAATCTCCTCAGCGCGGTTTAACATGATTTATATTCAAGGTCGACACTACATGCCTGCTTCTCTACCGGTTTAGTTTATTTATGAATTTTTCGTATTCTTATATTAACCCGTAATACCGACACCTATGCGAGTCCGCAAGTTTAGGTTACCTTACTAATGTATTTACAATTAAAGCTACGTATATTTTATTTCGAAAGAAAGTTCGTTGCCGGTTTTTCACTATGCACGGGAGGAAATGGACGGAATTGTGCAATGTGTACGTGTCGACTGCGATGCTTGCCTAGGTGGCGGCTCAGGGTGGAGGTAAAATTCCGCAAAAACCTCCTCGTCTGCGGTGGGGGCTAGACAGAGGTGCTGACCACTACACTACAGAGTCTAATGATTCAAATCCTTTTTATTTACTCTATATATGTTTGTCGAGATGTTACAGTACATCTGCAGTCATCCAAACAACTAGGTTGAACAAAAAGGATTCGAATCATTAGACTCTGTAGTGTAGTGGTCAGCACGCCAGTCTAGCAAACTAGTTCTCGTTGGATAGCTAAAAGAGCCAGAGGTAATTTTTTAGTGCTCCACGATACTAGAGCTTAAGTACAGTGAGTGTAAGTGAGATTTTTGTGCGGGAGTTGTGTGTATGCACGAACGTTACGCGAGCCATACCCGTGTGTGACATTAACCGGGCTTGTCAGCCGTGGCACCAGTACGGCTAGACAGGCCACGCCCCTAAAACTTCTCGTGGCGCCAGGCTGGGCTTTGTGCAAGCGTGAATGTATATGTGTATATGACAATTACTTGCGTCTTTTCGTTTTTATTTTTTCTATTTCTTCTATTTTTTCAATTTTTTGTACTATTTTTCTTTACCTCTTATGCGGGTTTTTGCGCGGTTCGTAGGGACTCTTTCTTGAGAGGGACGCGTATGCGGGTAGCGTTAAAACCCTTACGCGCGGGACCTCCAAAAACCTACTAACACTTACGGATATGGTCAAGAAAATTGGCAGACTACACAAGGTCGAGGACGCGAAGGGCCGCTATGACGCCAACGCTGAAGGAGATCGCCCCGTGGAGGCTGCCCAGACGACGACGAGGAACAACGCATCACCATCGACGCAAGTAGGCCACCCCAACGCTACAGTAAGAAACGAGACGCCGGTTTTCAACCGGGCGCAGCGTCCGACAGGTTCGAAGGACTATTTTAGTGTAGCCATAAACAACCGGTACGGCGTTCTAGCAAAGAAGGACGAAGACATGAAGGAGGTCCCGGACATCGCGTCGACCGGGCCCTCGGTCGCACCCACCCCTCCCAGGGAAAGAGCGAGCGCGCGCTCGCAGGACCACCAGACGGCAGCCAGGACGCAAAAACCGCCGCCGCTCTGTATCTGAATCTAACCCTAAATCTAAGCCCCGCAGAAATCTAACATCACAATATTCATCCGCAGAACGAACCCGGCTCTCATCCTCCGCTTTCCAAAGTTCTTCGACACTACCGTCCCGCACGCGAAAACAATAAAATATCCCGGCATACACCTCGATGAACACCTTACCTTCCGCCACGTCATCGAGTCGAATATTAGAAAGACGATCGCAGCCCTACACACACCGATACCTATTTTTACACAATAGTTTTTCCCGACCAATTCAATTCAATTCAAATAGCAAACTGAAGTCGTGGGTTCGAATCCTACCAGTGTCTAATGAGAAAATCTTATTCTCATGAGTTAATTTAATAACATTGGTAAAAACCAAGGAAATAACGATTTTCAATATTTCCCGACGGAAGCCACTTATATATTAAGAGTTTTAAGATATCTGAAAAGATGTGAAACACCCACTCTCTTAAACAGCGATATCAAGTAGGTTGGCGGGTTGTATCGGAATTACCGAATATTAAAAGTGGAAGCACCATTATCAGTATTATCACCCATTGGATAAGAGTTGTAAAAAGTTGACAACATCAGATACGTTCCCATAATTGCCTCTTCGCCGTAGCGAAAAAATGTGTTTATATTTTGAAAAAGATTGTGCGACATCTACGGATGTAATACATGTATGATTAAAACACTCTTTGAATTCAGCAAAGGGATTCGTCGATGCACCATTACAAATTTGTTTTAATGTCACAAAATCGGAATCTTTCTTTTTAACACACTCTCGAACTTTTCTAAAACGCGATTATATTTTTCGTCACACTGCACTATAGCAGTGTATGCACTTCATCCACTACTTTCAGTGACTCCACTAACGACAACGCTCTGTTTTGTAATTGCTCTATTGTGTCATGTAATCCTTTATAGTTGTTACAAATAGTTTGTAACTCTGTTTCAACGGAAATATTTTGAAATTTTGTCTGGCTCTCCTTAATAGCTGCAGCTTCGGTAGGATTTGTAAAATAACAGCTTTTGCTTGTTTAAAATATTCAACGCAATAAAGAACTGCCTGCAATCGTGTTACCCAACGTGTAAGAATTTGTTCTTTTTAAACTTTGAAAAACATTTTGTAGGCACTCTAGGGGAATATTTGCAATTTCATTTGTAATGGCTTCTTACATCTCTTCCAAGTTGTGTAAACGGTTACGAAAAATTCTATTCTTTAAATAACCGTATAGAAAAAATACAGGAGGTGTAAAGGTCTGGTAGTCGTGCCGGCCACAATGCTCTTATTATTCTTCCTGGAAAAAATTGTTGAAGAAATTGAATTGTAGGATTAGCTACATGAGGAGGTGCTCCGTCTTGCTGAAAATACCTGTCTCGTAATTCACCCTCACGCAATTCATTTATAAATGGTTCCAGTATTATTTCTCTACATCGTTGAGTGTTAATTGTCACATCGAAACAAATTAGACCTACTATACGACGACGAGAGATAGCAACCCATACACCAGTTTCAATCGGAAACAAATCACTCTACAAAATTATGTGTATTAACTACGTTCCAAGATAGTTTTGGCTATTTATATATCCAGAAGGATGAAACCATGCTTCGCCAGTAAATAATGTCTTGTCCAAGATGTTATTGTCATTTATATTTTGTTTAAACCACTGGCAATATTGAACACGAGCTATGTAATCGACAGGAAATAAGTGTTGTACAACAGCCATCTTATACAGCTTCATATGCTCATCATTTTTAAGTACCTTTCTACATGTTCCATATGAAAGACTTACTTAGGTTTAGACATTCCTGAATGTACCTGCTTGTTCAGATAGTTGTCTTAGAGGTTTATTAAGACTGCGTTCGATTCATGCCTGAACATCTGCCACAACCTCCTCTGTAACTACTGTTGGTCTTCCGGTAGATTTGAATTTAGAAACATTGCAAGTTTCCAAGAAATGCTGAACAATATGTTCCTGATATTGTTGAATGTCCGGATAAGTAATATCATCTTCAGTATATGTTGCTTAAAATTGATTGTAGCATTGCAGTTCAGAATAGGAAAATGAACCGTCTTCATTTAGAATACCAGTACGGAAATATGCCATTACGATAAAAATATTCTTCTCTGTTGGCAAAGGCATCTTTAATGGAATCTACGTATGATATTTATACATAAATGATATCATAATTCCAACGTCAAGTAACTTACCTCAATCATAAGATTTTTATTACAGATTTTGTTTCGAAAAAACCGGTTTTGTACGGAATAAAGGCAAGATAGAAAGAAAATAAATACAGGCCACTGTCAACTACTCAAAATATAAATTGTTAGTGATATTAAAATCGTCACCAACCTAAGTTTGGTTCCAAGTATTGTCAATTCAATCAAATCATTTATGCTCGCACTGTAGAATGCTTTGTTACAAATACAGGATGACCACGACGTGCATTTACATTTTGGGTGGGATGGTTACTCAGCCTGGGTTGCCGTGTCACTGCGGTGGAGAGAGCATTGAACTCCCGAGAGGTGGCCATTTAGGTATATATGGTGTTCGATTTCGAGAGAGCGCGTTAGGACGAGCAGTTCGGTTTCCGAGCTGGGCTGTCCACACAGCTCCAACTACGCCGATTCACGGGGTTTGTCAGGAACGATTTTGCAAGTGCCTTTGACTCCGTCTGGCACCAAGGGCTAATCAACAAGTTGGTCACTTCCGGCTTAAATCCCAACATGGTTAGACTCGTTAGGTCGTATTTGGAGGGTAGATCCATCTGCACCAAAATCAACCCCGTGGAGTCGAGCACCCGTGCAATATTGTCCGGAGTCCCGCAGGGGTCTCTCCTGGGACCGCGCCTATTCCTCCTGTTCATGGCGGACCTTCCCCGGCCGCCCGGCACTTGCGTTTGCTATCTACGCAGATGAAACAGTCATCTACGCTAGAAGCGAGAAACTCCTCAGCCAGCTACTGTAAGCCGCTACTGACAGTTTCCTGGGCTGAGCAGTCCCGTGGAGGCTCGGCGTGAACGAATCTAAGTGCGTCGCAGATAGATTCACGAGAAGGTTGCGCGACCCCTGGAGTAACATCCACGTGGGACAGGTCCAGTTGCCGTGGAGCCCTGACGTTAAGTACTTAGGTATACGCATGGACATGACGTTTTTCAACTTGCTGCTCCCCTTCCTGGGTCGAAGGAGTCCCCTCCACCTAGGAAGCAAGCTGCTACTCTACAAATCGACACTTCGACCGTTGCTGACCTACGGCGCCATGGCCTGGTCATCAGCGGCCCCGACGTACCTCAAGGGCCTGGAAGGTCTTCAAAACAGGACCCTGCGCATCATCGTCGACGCCCCGTGGTTCGTTTGGAGTGAACAGATTCTTCGAGATCTGGGCATTATTACGATTCACGACCACCTAGAGAAACCCTTCAACTCATCGTGGGCAAGGGGCCCACGAAAACGAAAACCCATGCGTCCAGCTGGTCGTCGAACCCCAGGATAGGCCCCCTCCTCTAGTGAGAATGCGTCGCCCAGAGGACTTCTTCAACCCAGACGATCGCACATGACCCCGGGATATCCCCCAGTTTCCCTACCAAAATAAAGAGATGACCAGACATATGTACACCCCTTCTTTTCCCCCCAATCAATTACAAGCTGCCCGAAATGAGCCAGCTTTAGCATAAGAGGACAAAAGGGTTCAAGGTTTTTCAAACTGACCCTAGGGTCGATGGCAGTTTCCAGAAAGAGCGCGTTATTGGCCCCTTCTTTTTTGAAGAGGGTGGAGTAGTGGTAACCGTCACCTCAAATCGGTATGTGGATACGATCAATACTTTTTTCTCCCACAACTGTAGAGGCTAAACTTGCAAGAAGTCATATGGTTTCAGCAAGATGGAGCTACTGCTCACACATCAAGGATATCGATGAATCTGTTGCAAACCTGGTTTCCAGCTCGCGTGATTTCCTGATTTGGAGATGTGCCCTTGCCTCCTCGATCTCCTGACTCCTGTGGTGATATTTGAAGGAAAAAGTATATCAACATAAACCCCGTAATTTGATTGACTTGAAGGCGGCAGTTCGTAGAGAGATGGAATTGATCATAGAGGAGACACTGGAACGAGTGTGGAGGAGCTTCAAGGACAGAATTGAAAATTGCATCAGGGAAGCCGGACGTCACCTTCCTGACCTCATTTTCGCTACATAAAGTAATTGGCGTGTCCCAACAAACATGTTAGATAAATTGAATAAATTTTTTCTTGTTAAATTGATAGTGTTTTGACTTTTTTTAAATGTAAATGTTGGGGGAATTTTATCAAAGAATATGGCGATTTTCAGTGTAGAAATACAGGTTATATTCTATTAAGGCAATAAACAAAATTCTGTAGATGCGTTCACAAAAATGGCTACAGAGTATGATGAGTTCCATGTACATTGCAATAATAACTTTGAAGAATGTAACAGTGACCCAAACATTAGATTAGAAGATTTTATAGTTCAAACGGGAGATTTTCTTGATTCAAAAGCAGGAATATCCGTGATAAGCGACAACATCCCAGCGCAAGGTGTCTTTTTGGAAAATGTTAAAGTTGAAAATATGGGCGAGCAGTTAAGCAAAGATACTGGTAGTTCTGAGAACTGTGAACAATATAATAGTAACGTAAACATTAAATTAGAAGACTTTACAGTTAAAACGGAAGATTCTATTGATTCAAACGCAGGACTATCTTTGATAAGTGACTACAACATAGCACAATGTGTCTTATTGGAAAATGTTAAAGCTGAAAATTTCAACGATCAAGGCGATGGAATCTTTAAATACAAACATGAACTAAGAGCTGATAGCGTCTCTCATAAGCTCGATGACATTGCTGTTTGTGTGCAATGTGGAAAATCATTCGAAGGGAAGAACAAACTAGTTCAACATTTTAGGAGAGTACATTTTACCAGGAAACTTCACACTTGTAGTTATTGTAAGAGGACATTTCGTTCCAAAATTGATTTGACGAGACATATTAGAATACACACTGGTGAAAAGCCCTTTACTTGCGAAACTTGTAAAAAATCATTTTGTCGGAAAGGTGAACTGGTAACTCATATTAAAAAACATACCGGTGAAAGGCCTTTTACTTGCGAGATATGTAAAAAGTCATTTTTCGAGAAATTTACATTGACGACTCATATTAAAGTACACACTGGTGAAAGGCCTTTTACTTGCGAAATTTGTAAAAGATCATTTTCTCTGAAAAGTAAACTGACAACTCATATTAAAATACACAGCGATGAAAGGCCTTTTACCTGCAAAATATGCGGAAAATCATTTTGTGAGAAATATCGACTAACGAATCATATTAAAACACATACGGGCGAGAAGCCTTTTACTTGTGAGATTTGCAAAAAATCATTTTTTTGGAAGAGTTTACTGGCAACTCATATTAAAAAACACACCGGTGAAAAGCCTTGTACTTGCGAGATTTGTAAAAAATCATTTTCTCGAGAGAGCGAACTGGCAACTCATATTAAAATACACGCCGGTGAAAAGCCTTGTACTTGCGAGATTTGTGGAAAGTCATATTGTCGGAAGAGTGAACTGGTAACTCATATGAAAAAACACACCGGTGAAAGGCATTTTACTTGCGAAATATGTAAAAAGTCATTTTTTGAGAAATTTACATTGACGACTCATATGAAAATACACACCGGTGAAAAGCCTTTTACTTGCGAAGTTTGTAAAAGATCATTTTCTCGAAAAAGTTACCTGACAACTCATATTAAAATACATACCGATGAAAGGCCTTTTGCCTGCAAGATATGTGGAAAGTCATATTGCGACAGATCTAGACTGACGAATCATATTAAAATACACACTGGTGAAAAGCGTTTTACTTGCGAGATTTGTAAGAAATCATTTTTTTGGAAAAGCAAACTGACAACTCATATTAAAAGACACATTGGCGAAAGGCCTTTTACTTGCGAGATATGTGAAAAGTCATACTGCGAGAAACATAAACTGACAAATCATATTAAAATACACACCAGTGAAAAACCTTTCGCTTGCGAAATTTGTAAGAAATCATTTTCTCAGAAGAGCGTACTGGCAACTCATTCCAAAATACACACCGGTGAAAAGCCCTTCACTTGCGAGATATGTGGAAGGTCATTTTCTGTGAAATATAAACTGTCGACTCATATGAAGACACATACCGGTGAAAAACCATTTACTTGCGAAGTTTGTAAAAAATCATTTTCTCAGAAGGGTGGACTGCTGAGACATATTCATACGCATACTGATGAAAAGCCTTTTACTTGTGAAGTTTGTAAAAAGTCGTTTTGTGCAAGGGATGGACTGAATAGGCATATGAAAATACACACTGGTGAAAATCCTCTTATTGCTACATTTACAAAAAGTAATTTGGCTGTTCCTCATGACTAAACGGCCATGAGAGTGCATACCCAGGCTTTCCCTTATTCTTGTAAGTTGTGTTCAGCTAAATTTAAGAACCTACAAAGTGTAAGAGAGCATATAGAGCTGCATATTAAAAAAGATGTTTAACAATCTATTGGTCGGGATAAAATACAGGATTTTTTTTAATTCGTTAAATTCTTTGACTGACTTTTGATACGCAGAATTGCCTGTAGTTCCGAATGATGGTCAACGAGTTGGCGATCTATGTGCATATTAACTGAAAGCTCGTGTTCTTGCTGTTACGACAATATCATCCGTATATGCAATTATCTGTGTCATTTTTTGTATTAATAATAATCATCATCATAATACATATTATAGAGAAAGATTGGGGTGAACCCTAATTCATTAATTTTTCTTATTTTAATTTCAATATTCGTTAAATATCAGAATTTATAATTCAAATTATTTTCAGTTATTATTTGAATTCTGGCATTTTGATAAATTATATTATTAGTTCTTTATTTCTTTAAAAAAAAATACTGCATTAATATTACTTTGTGGGGGATAATCAAAGTCACAAGTTATTTTCATGTATTTATTTCTTGAACGCATGTTTTGTAAAATTCACACAAATTTAAAAGTTTTTACCAAATAATTTACAGGGTGTTTCCATATTCCAACGCCGTCGGCTTGATACCAAAATCGTGCTGGGGGGACCAAAGACGTGCGTGGACGTAAAACGTTGGAGGAATTAGCCGTTACTATCTCCAAGACAAGGCTGAACAGCTTTGACGTCAGCAGGCTGTGACGTATTTATATTTAGGCTATACAAACGTGTGTACACACTGAGACCATCTCTGTGTTTTAAATTGACTTATCCAAATTATGTTGGTTTTATTTTAAAAAAATACTGGGTAGTGATATTTCCGTCCTTTATTGGTGATACCTGCAGTATTTTTTAGTGTTATAAAAACGAGATAACCTAACTTAAGATGGTGTTGGTTGTTTTGTTTGAGAGTTACACTTTGTAAATAAAAAGATATTATTTATTTATCAATAGCTACAGATTCAAGGACCGGTGAAACTATAAGTGTAAGTTTAAAATATCCTAGGCTTAGAAAAGATGCTATTCCAACTCATACACTTGATAAAAAACGTGAAGATGTTATTTTTCAAATAGTTTTATATCCTTACGTTATATTTAACAAAATTATTTTTGAACACGAAGAGATGTTTTCAAATGTGTCTAATAAACGTTCTGTTTGATTACAATATATTTTAAATTATATCACCGAACGTAGCCATTTTTGATTTTGTTATTGTATGTTATATGAGCTGAAGCTATTTATGTAACAAATGTAACTCATATCTCTCCTTGGGTTATTTTAAAATTTAATAAAAGCCGTTTTTTATCAACTAGTTTTAAATGATTAGCCTATTAGAATGCTTCGTTACAAATACATTCCATAAAATAGCTTTCTCTGCATCCATTAGGAACTTTTTCTATCTTGGTAATATTGGGCGCAGTGTCACCATTCGTACGGTAATTATCCTGTACATATACAATATTTTCAACTCAAATACGGTATACGGTCCAAAGCTCATTACCGTACGCAAATGTACTGTAATTTTATCCGTAACATTTTAAATAATTTAATGCTTAAAAATTATCTTTTGGTATTTTTATGTCACCATCTATTGAACTAAAGCCATCCAAAAGTTAAATAACAATATCTGCAGATTTCGGCACAGTAAAATCAGTATTTTCATGTATTTCTCCGACATATTTTGAGACATATAATTTTTCCCGAATTAACATTTTCAAAAGAAATGAGTTATTCCCTAGAATTTGTTAAAAACGTGGTATCGGATGGCAGTAGCGTAGCGGTAGCGGCGTGGGTAGGGGTAATTTTCAACTCGTAGTCGATCTCGACAGTACCGCGAGAGAGTTCAAAGCGATAGTACGCTGCACGCCAAATAAGTACCCGGAGATGGGACGCCCATAGGGTGTAACGTTCCCTTCGAATGTGAATAAATATCTCAGGCATTTCCCTGGATTAGAATATAGAAGTCCGCATATTTATTGCACAATATGCAATAGCGGATTGCTAAATCGCGATAGGTTTGAATGTAGAAAACATTGTAAAAGTAACCGTCATGTATTGAATTTAAGAAACAGTATTCCATACTGGCAATTTTTATATGGTTTTATTTTTATGTTAAGTGTGTGCAACATCCCACAACATCTAGTATCTAATGAACGCTTTCGTCTTTTATGGGTTAAGTACGTTCCCTCATGGAAGCTGCCGACATCTATGCAATTACGATACAATTTGCCACGTGTGCAAGGTACAGTAAAGGAATGTATAAAAGACGAGTTGAGAAATAAGAAAATCCGCCTGTGTGTGGATGAAACAACTGATGCTCAGAAACACAGCGTTATTCATGTTGTAGCGCGTCCTTTAAAACGTGATGGTCTACCAGCTTCATTGTTGTTATCCAATAAAAGGATTCAGAAAACTAATCCAGAATCCGTTGTCAAGATAATAAAAGATTCGTTGAGAGAATTTTGTATCACAGGAACCCAAGTCACAATGTTCGTTACTGACGGAGCCGCAACGATACTGAGAGTTGGTAGGATGTTGAAAATATGTTTTCCGACTCTTCTTCACATAACATGCCTTATACACGCATATCACTTCGCAGCAGAAACCATTCGAAAGAAGTATCCGATGGTGGATAAGTTAATAGCATCTACCGAAAAAGTGTTGATCAGATATCCCAAACACGTCCGTGTATTCAAACAATTGTGTCCGAAATTACAACCACTACCTCAGGCTATAATAACGCGATGGGGAACATGACTCCAAGCAGTATCTTACTATCAGAAATATTTTTCACAAGTGAAAAATGTCATCTTGAAACTTGATTCAAATGATCCTGCAGCAGTTCGAGATAGTCAGCAACTTTTTTCCAATTCGGACGTTCAACAACAAATAGATTAAATTTCCATGAACTATTCTGAAGTTGCACGAGCTATTGAGCAAATAGAAAACAGTCACTTATCTGCACGAGACGCATTAAATTGCATAAACAATTTACAAGCCGTTCTAGAAAACTTGACGAACACTATAGGAGTCGATGTTGTTCAAACATTTGGTGTAATTTTAACGAAAAATCCCGATTTACAAAAGGTTCGGTCTATAACTGAAAATCAAGAGTGCCCAGACGAGGAAGAGGAATATCTGACATTTGCAAATCTTACTTCACTGGATGTCGAACGATCATTTTCGAAGTATACGACAACGTATTCACAACACCGTCGCCGACTGAATGAATCGACAATGGAAGCGTTGCCGATGTTGCAATTCTACGCAGCTTACCAGGGCGGTTGCCAATTGGCACAGTGGACATCAAGACGACAGGAAAAGGTAACAATATTATTTTTCACTAATATTGTGTATTACGTACCTACTTTTATGCGGTGCGCCACTGCCGGTAGCACCTTTTTAACAAACTCTAGTTATTCCCCTTCAACTAGATAGAGGGGGATGCCCCTATAAATACAATAAACATAAATATCTCGTTTTTTTGTCATTATATCCGCAAGCTTCTCATTGTGCAAATGCAATTAAAAAAATTATGTCCCGTATAGATTTTACTCCACCCTGTGAAAGTAGATCGGTGAGAAAAGAAAAACCTTCGTAGACAACAGGTCGATTATGGTACAGTTTTTCTGAAGAAATATTACAAATGTTAATTTTTCATTAGAAATTCAAAACTTCATGGAATGAATTACCAGAATTCAAATATTGGCTTGGGCCTGTAGCACATAATAAATAGGCAAATGTGTTTTCTGCAAGCCTCAAATTACAAGCTGAATCAATATCTATGCATACAATGTAGAAATTTTTATATTTTATTCTTTGATGGACATAAGTTCCAATAAAGTATTAAATATTACAATTGTTTTATTTTGTAAAATAAAATTACCTGTACCCTAATTTCATTTGAAATACAGCAATTTCGCGCCTCGTAAACGGTAATTTGAACGTCAGAGCCCGGCAGCACTGGCATTGGGCGACCTTTATCTTAGAATATGGCAATTTTCAGTGCAGAAGTATCGGTTATATTCTATTAGGCAATAAATAAAATTCTGCAGATGCGTTCACAAAAATGGCTACAGAGTATGATGAGTTCCACGAGCATTACAATAATAACTTTGAAGAATGTAATAGTGACGCAAACATTAAATTAGAAGATTTTGTAGTTCAAACGGGAGATTTTCTTGATTCAAAAGCAGGCATATCTGTGATAAGCGACAACATCGCAGCCCAAGGTGTCTTTTCGGAAAATATAAAAGTTGAAAATTTGGATGGGCAGTTAAACAAAGATATTGGTAGTTCCGAGTATTGTGAAAAGTATAATACTAATGTAAACATTAAATTAGAAGACTTTACAGTTAAAACGGAAGATTCTTTTGATTCAAAAGCAGGAATATCTTTGATAAGTGATCGCAACATAACACAATGTGTCTTATTGGAAGATATTAAAGCTGAAAATTTGAACAACCAAGGCGATAAAAACTTTAAACACAAATATGAACTAAGAGCCGATAGAGTCTCTCATAAGCTCGACAATATTGCTATTTGTGTGCAATGTGGAAAATCATTCGAAGGGAAAGGGAAACTACATCAACATTTTAGGAGAGTACATTTTACCAGAAAGCTTCACTCTTGTAGTTATTGTAAAAGGACATTTCGTCGCAAAATTGACCTGATGAGACATATTAGAATACACACTGGTGAAAAGCCCTTTACTTGCGAAGCTTGTAAAAAGTCATTTTGCAGAAAGAGTGGACTGGCAACTCATATTAAAAAACACACCGGTGAAAGGCCTTTTACTTGCGAAATTTGTAAAAGATCATTTTTTTGGAAAAGTAAACTGATAACTCATGTTAAAAAACACACTGGTGAAAGACCATTTACTTGCAAGATATGCGGAAAGTCATATTGTGAGAAATATAAACTGATGAGTCATATTAAAATACATACCGGTGAAAGGCCTTTTACTTGCGAAATTTGTAAAAAATCATTTTTCGTGAAAAGTAGACTCGCAACTCATATTAAAATGCATACCGGTGAGAGGCCCTTTACTTGTGAGATATGTGAAAAGTCATTTTCTGAGAAATATAGACTGAGGGCTCATGTGAAAGTACACATAGCTGAAAAGCCTTTTTCTTGCGAAATTTGTAAAAAATCATATTGTCGGAAGAATGAACTGGCAATTCATAATAAAATACATACCGGTGAAAAGCCTTTCACTTGCGAGATATGCGGAACGTCATTTTCTGTGAAATATAAACTGACGACTCATATGAGAACGCATACCGGTGAAAAACCATTTACTTGCGAAGTTTGTAAAAAATCATTTTCGCAGAAACGTAGACTGATAAATCATATTACAACGCATACCAACGAAAAGCCTTTTACTTGTGAAGTTTGTAAGAAGTCGTTTTGTGCGAGGGATCGACTGAATAGGCATATGAAAATACACACTGGTGAAAATCGTCTTATTACCACGTTTACAAAAATTCATTTGGCTGTTCTTCATGACTAAACGGACATGAGAGTGCATACCTGGGATTCCCTTATTCTTGTAAGTTATGTTCAGCTAAATTTAAGAACCTACAATGTGTAAGAGCAGCATATTAAAAAATAAGTTTAACAATCGATTGATCGGGATAAAATACAGGTTTTTTTTTTACTTCGTTAAATTCTTTGACTGACTTTCGATACACAGAATTGCCTGTAACTCCCGATGATGGTCAACGAGTTGGCGATTTATGTGCGTATTAACTGAAAGCTCGTGTTCTTGCTGTTACGACAATATCATCCGCATATGCAATTACCTGTGTCATTTTTTGTATTAATAATAATAATAATCATCATAATATAGTTTATTTCAAATTATAAGAATATAACTTTGAACGGCTTAAATGCTGTTATTGCACCACCTGCGGTAATAACTACCTGGACACGTAAACAAACTGCTGAGGACCGTAATGACAAAATTTAAGTGAATTGAATAGAAATGGAATTAAGATTTGCGATATACGTAACTACCTGTTTGTACATTTAAATCTCATTTAATATGTAAATTCTTTAATTACTTGTAACATCGAATTGCTCACTATGTAAATTTATACTGTTTGTAAAATATTCTTAAATACCTGTTTATACATTACAATCTCCTTATTTATATCATTTCGTTTAGTAATTAATACTCCCACCGCTCGCCATCTAATCTGGCGTTTGCTATAGGAGAGTTGGTATATATTACATCTAATATTGAGTCTATGTATCATTTATTGTTAATCTTTACTGCTGTATACATATTTGATTTTTATCTCTTTACTTCACGAACATGTGGCGACCTTTTGCTGAAAGTGTTAGTGATGATGATGTGGATAGTGATAATTAGAGCGGGCCAAGAGCGCCACGCGCCATTTTCGCAATCAGGCTGCCGGGCGCATATATGTATGTAAACATAGGTAATTTAAATATGTAATTATTAGGACGAGGACCAAAACCACTGTCTATTACGTCGTGAAGACGCGCAAATATACACCTGCAGTTTGGGTGTTCGTTGATAAATAGGGCGTTGTTCACAGTGGGCCACTACAAAAAAAAAGTTCATTCATCGACGGCTACGAACTAACAGCGCGCTTATTCATTTACGGATGACGCGCTCTATTCATCAACAAATGACGAGTCTGCAGATGTTACGTTTGCACCACTTCGTGGCATACTAGAAACAAGCGTCGGTGTGCTCGCTTTAGTGATTATGTCTAACGTAACTATTAAAAATAAACGGCCATTACCTACGAAAGTTAATAAATTTCTTAGTGAATTTGTGGATTTACACTACAATGGGAGTACAATTTTCTGTAAAGTTTGTAAAAAGAAACTACTGTGCTGGAGCAAACGTGATTGTGAAAGACATATAAATAGCGCACACCACAGAAATAAAAGAAATGGTGTGTCACAACAACGTCAATTTCAATTAGAATTGCTTTTAACGTTTATGGTATGTGGTCTACCACTTCGTATACTTGATAAAAAAGCATTTCGAAAATTCTGGGGTACATACAATACCGAGTGGATACTACCATCTCGGACAGCGTTACGGAGAGATATTCCACGAATACGTGAGGACATTGAAAATCGAATTAAAGCCGAATTAAAAGATAAACAGCTGTGGCTATGTCTTGATGAGACGACAGATTGCAAAAAAAATTCTATTTTGAATATAATAGTGCGCGTATTAGATCCTATTAAACCAAATTTTGCAATTCTATTAGCCAGCAGAAGATTAAAACAGTGTACTAGTAAAGCAATTACGGCCGTAGTTCTCGAAACGTTACAAAAATTTCAAGTGTCAACCAGTCAACTGTTGTTGTTCATGAGCGATGGTGCAGCAACAATGTGTAGTGTAGGCCGTTCCCTTAAAGAAAAGTGTGAAGGACTTTTACATGTTACGTGTAAAGTCCATGCTTTACATCTTGTGGCACAAACTATTCGAGAGTGTTACCCGGAGGTGGATGCATTAATAGCAAACACAAAAAAAAGTGTTTCTCAAAAGTCCTAAGAGGACTAGGGCATTCCACAGGTTATGCCCTGGTATTCGAGAACCACCACAGCCTATTCTTACGCGTTGGGGAACGTGGTTAAAAGCCGCTTTTTATTATAATGAACATTTTCAAGAAGTCAAATCCGTTATTTTGCAATTCGTCCCTGCCGTAGCTAGAGCTATTAGGATGAGCCAGAAGGGATTTCTCGATATTTCTGTTGAAAACAATCTAAAGAATATTAGCAACAATTACAAAGGGTTAGTAGACGCGATAGAAAATTTGCAAAATTCTGGATTGTCGTTGGTAGAATCAGTGCAAGTCGTGGACGAAGTTAGTACATTGTTACACAGTATAAACGATGCAACAAGTGGACGAGTTTTAGCTAAGTTCGATAGTGTTTTAAAAAAGAATCCGGACTACACGAGATTAAGACAAATGTGCGATGGGGCATCTGCAGATTCCTTGACTAAGTCTAAAGATTATTTTAATTACGCCTGTCTTACTTCGGTAGACGTGGAACGGTCGTTTTCGAAATATAAGAACATTTTTTCGTCTCGGCGAACATCCTTCACCGAGGCAAATGTGGAAACTTATCTGATGGTGCAACTTTTTAAACAAGCCTATCCGCATTATTAAGAAGGATAGAATTTATTTATTATATCTTTATTTACAGTTACATTATTAAGTACAACAGAATAAAAAAAGCGTTCAGTTTCTCAGTTATTTCCTTATTACATCCCATTTACAACGCATACCGTTTTCAATCAAATAAAAAATCATAATGAAAATAAAAACACCTCAGCGTGTACATATATATATATATATATATATATATATATATATATATATATATATATATATATATCGCTCTAATTACTAAACATTATTATTGCGTCAGCTTTTATTTTTTTACTCTTGTGTATTAATTTCGAAATATCACATATCTGCTGTGACTCACATATACGCTATTTACAACAAGCGGCCGTTGCGCCTGATTCCGATTCTGTTGGATGGCGCAATTTGGCCCGCTCTAGTGATAATACTGTTGGAGCACGGCCGAGAATTTATCAGAAGATGCAAAACAGATAATTCTCAGTCTATCGTGACCCCTGATGGATGGAAATAACGAACAACAAACCCTGAACATTCAACGAACGTCGCAATTAACCAAGGTGCCTTTTGCAACAATATTTAAGATAATTAAGAATAACGCAGGTGCTCGAAAGCAAAGAAGTGACAAAGGAGCACCGAGAAAAATCGATGAGTATGAAATCGATACTATTAGGCAGCAAGTATACTCCTTCTACAGAGGAAATGTTGTACCTACACTAGACTGCTTACATAAAAGAATCAGTGATGAGTCTATAAATATTCTGTGTTCTAAAGCCACCTTGTGGCGGACGCTAAAGGAAGCTGGTTTTAAGTTTTCCAAAATAGATAAACGTCGCACAATTATGGAAAGTCCGAGGCTCCAGAAACTTCGATATGAATACTTAACGGCAATTAGAAGGTATAGAGAGGAAGGACGATTCATGTTATTTAGACGAGACGTGGTATGACACCCATGATACAATTTGCAAAGGTTGGGTGGATAGTTCAAGTATGTGTCAGTTGGACGCGCCGGTTTCGAGGGGGAAGAGAATAATTATTCTTCATGCTGGGTCAGAAAAAGGATGGATCGGACAGCCGCTATTATCTGCTAAAAATTTTAAATCCTCAAGTTTAGATTACCGTGAAGATATGACCTCATCTTTATTTGAAGAATGGTTTTGTGACACTTTGCTGCCAAATTTACCAAAAGAGAGTGTGATAGTGATGGACAACGCTCCGTATCATTCTCGACAGCAAACCAAAATTCCTACAAAATGTAATAATAAGAAAGATATTAAAGAATTTTTAGAAACAAATGATTTATATTATGAGGATCATTATACAAAAAACCAATTATTAGAGGTGATGAAGACAAAAGAATATTTAAAGGATTATTATGTGGATAACAGAGCCAAAGAGGCAGGACATACAATTTTGCGTTTACCACCATACCACTGCATTTTCAATCCCATTGAATTGATATAGGCCCAACTTAAAAATACCATAAGACGAACAAATCAAACACCGAAATTTAGTGAAAGCAGTGTAACGCACATAAAAAATGCTATGGAACACATAACTGCCGTAAATTGGAAAAATGCTCTTGAACGCGCAATAGCAAAAGAGGACGAATATATGCGCATGTACAATATAGTAGCACCTTTGATTATAAATTTGCAATACGATTCAGACACAGACACCGATTTGCAAGACGACTCAATCACAGAAGATGATTTATGAAATGCGGTGACACCTTTACTAACATAACAATTTTATAGTGTATTACAAGCTAATTAGCTTTATATATCTATATGTATCCACTACACATATTGCCACACGATTTGTTATTTTTCTTTGTATATAAACCCAATGTATAGATATTTTTTATTATATACTTGAAATTAACAGCGTCTTTTTATTTTATCTTATAGGGCCGTAATTTATAGTCAATACGGCCCCTAGATTCAATACGCATTGCCAGGTTATCGTCACAGAAGGTGCAATAAAAGTATTAAAGGCCTTGTAAGACTACAGTTATATTCTTATAATTTGAAATAAACTATACATATTATAGAGAAAGATTGGGGTGAAATACACGCACTTACACCCTAATTCATTAATTTTTCTTATTTTAATTTCAGTATTCGTTAAATATCAGAATTTATAATTCAAATTATTTCCAGTTATTATTTGAATTCTGTCATTTTGATAAATTATATTATTAGTTCTTTATTTCTTAAAAAAAATACTCTATTAATATTACACTGTGGGGGATAATCAAAGTCAGAAGTTATTTTCGTTTATTTATTTCTTGAACGCATTTTTTGTAAAATTCACACGAATTTAAAATGTTTTTACCAAATAATTTACAGGCTGTTTCCATATTCCAACGCTGTTGGCTTGGTACCAAAATCGTGCTGGAGGGACCAAAGACGTGCGTGGACGTAAAACGTTGGAGGAATTGACCGATACTATCGCCAAGACAAGGCCGAACAGCTTTGACGTCAGCAGGCCGTGACGTATTTATATTTAGGCCATACAAACGTGTGTATACACTGAGACCATTTCTGTGTTTTAAGTTGATTTATCCAAATTATATTGGTACATGTACAAGGCGTAGCGCAGACGATAGATAGTCGGTGACCGACTATATTCTAGCCCAGGGGTGTCCAACTTGCAATGCCTCAAGGGCCAAAACTAAAACTTTTGATGTTGTCGCGGGCCATATAATAATTTTGTTACAAGTAATAACAAAATAAAGTGAGGTATAAAAATAATTAAAACAAAAAAGAGTATATTTCTTTTATTGCTCAACAACTACATTTTTTTATAAACGGAAAATTTATTGATAACACTTCTCAATAATCAAGACAAACATTGCAAAAGCAACGAAAAAGATGTATCCAATTAGTGTGAGGACTGTGGTCGATCGGCTTCATCCACCAATGAAGATATGTCCACCTCCAGTTCAGTTGTAGACAGTCTCATAAGATAACGTAAGGAAGAATCGATAAGGTTGCTTCTGTTTTGTTTTTTATGTATTTCATGGAGGAAAAGGCACTTTCACATGTATATGTGCTTCCGAACATTGACGTCATTTTCAGTCCAAAATCTCGCAGGTTTGGGAATTTCTCCTTTGACAGTAATTTGAAAAATTCAGGTCCCTTTTCTTGTCTGGTGATTAGGAACATGTCTGCTTGAAGATCACATAACTCAAGCTGTAAGTTGGGTGGTTGATCATCAATGGTTGCTCCAAGAGGGTTATTATAAAGTAGTACACTGCTTTTGAGACTTTCAATTTCTTCAAATCTTGTATTGAATTCATCAATAACCTGTTCAATTTGTGAAATGCAGGATGAAAACTCAATATTTTCCTCACCGTTGAATTCTTCTGCTATTTGCAGACAGCTAGGGAAGTGTGTCAGGTTGTTCTTTTCCAAAGCACGTTTAAACACGTTCAGCTTATTCCGGAATCCGTTTATCATTCCGATCAAATCTGAAACCGTCTGGTTTCTTCCTTGAAGACTCAAGTTTAACATGTTAAGATGATTAGTCAGATCTGTTATAAAAGCTAACTGTCTTAAGAATTCTGGATCCTTAAACTTCTCTTCCAGTTCAGTTGTGTCAGATGAAACGTGAAACAGTTCACTAAAACCCTTACCACAACACTTAATTCGTACTGGACGCACGTTTCGATAGCCAAGCTATCATCATCAGCAGCAAGACTGAACTTCAGTTCAGTCTTGCTGCTGATGATGATAGCTTGGCTATCGAAACGTGCGTCCAGTACGAATTAAGTGTTGTGGTAAGGGTTTTAGTGAACTGTTTCAGTGTTCCAGTGCCACAGTTTTAGAGTATCCTTTCAGATGAAACGTATTTGTTGAGGAATGCAGGGATTTCCTTTCTTATGGCAAAAAATCGTTCCATGCACTTTCCTGCACTCAGCCACCTTACATGGTTGTACATTAGCAAGTCTCCATACTCAGCCTCTGTTTCCACTAAAAACTGCTTAAGTTGCCTGTGTAAAAGAGATCGATTTCCACCTCTAATCATATTTATAATCTTAATCACGGTTTGGAAAACTTGATCTTCCTTGACTGATTTTCCACATAAAGCTCCCTGATGTATAATACAATGAATTGTTGGGCAAGTGACACCATTCTCTCGAAGCAGACCCACTAATCCAAATTTTTTACCTGTCATTGATGGGGCCCCGTCTGTTGCTATGGCTGAACATTTATCAAAGCCTCCAATTCTGTCAACTGTTTTCTTCACAGCCTCATAGATGTCTTTTCCTTTTGTTGTTCCATAAAGAGGACAAATATCAAATAACTCCTCTTTACTGGTAAAATCATCAAAAGTAGTGCGCACAAATATTAACAGCTGACTAACATCGGTTTGATCAGTGCTTTCATCCAAACAAAGTGAGAAATATGAACTTTTCTTAACAAGGCTAAGCATAGATTTTTCTACTTGCTCACCCATAGCAACAATCCTTTGTATGGTTTGATGTGAAAGTGGCACTGATTCAAATTTCTCCGCCATTTTAGAATCACCGAAAGCTTTGGCCATTTCAACAGCACATTTTTTTATCAAATTGCCATCAGTGAAAGGTTTTTTTGCCTTTGCCAGCTCAAGCGACACGGCATAAGATGCATGCAAAGAATGCGTTTGAGAGTGTAATATTTGACTGAACATACCAGTTTGCTGTTTAAGCTTTTTCTTCAAATCTGCAACTAGGGCACGCCGACTTTCATTTGTGTACGTAGCATACTTATTTTCATGCACTGTTGTGTAATGTCTTCTCACATTATATTCTTTAGGCACTGAAACGACATTCATGCACACTAAGCACTGCAACTTTCCATTATTGTTAGCAATCAAGTAATCACTCTCCCAACTTTCTTTGTAAATTCTGTTCTCACTATCAATTTTCCGTTTTACTGGTTTTACACTCATTATTGTATAAGAGGAATCAAGACAAAGAATTAATCAAGTTCACTGTTCACTAGCAACGTAATAGATTAGCCGACTAGCCTACGTGTCAGTAGCACACTGGCACGATGGCGGCTGGCGACGGATGGTAAGCAGTGAGAGGTGTGGCCTGCGTGAACTGTGATGCGCAGTAATCAGTGCAGTTCTCATAGTGGTGGAGGATGATTATGTTCGTTACACGTCCGCGAAGCGGCACGCGGTACAGTACTTGTGTACTTGTGATGTAAAAACACTGGTACACCATAAAATATAAAATAAGTTAAAAAATCTTTTTTCACAGTGGCAGCATTTAAAGAAAATATATGCTTTTCGAAAATCTTACGTGGGCCACAACAAATAGCCTCGCGGGCCGGACACGGCCCGCGGGCCGCCAGTTGGACAACCTTGTTCTAGCCGATAAGTTACCGCACAGACGACCGGTCGGTAGGTTTGTATGCAAACCGTACAATGAACAATCAACAGCGATATACAGTGGTGGCCACATAATTAAGAACGGTATACATAAATGTAAAAATTCTCATTTTCTCAACATTCAGTTATTAGAATTTACCCAATCGCTGAGATATAATATCTTATCTTGAATACTTCGAAAAACAACTGTGTAAATAAAAATTATGCTAGACTATTTCCCAGAAAGTAAAATGCAAGTGTTCTTCTCGAAAGTAGATCTGGATACATAATTAAGAACGAAGCGAATTGTGCTCAGTTTCCGTTTAGTTGTCGCAGTGTACAAGTCGGTGGTGTTGCGAGGGTCACGCTATATATTTGGAGATACAGGAAAACTACAACTCTTTACGAAAATGATTTTATTCATGTTCAAAATAATCTCCTCCTGCATCAATGCACTTTTGTAACCGAAGTTTCCACAACGTAAAAGCGTGAAGCCGGTCGTCTCTTGGAATGCTCTCAAAAAATAGATGAATTGCTTCATTTATCTCATCCTCCGTCGTGAAACGTCGACCACGTAAATGTTTCTTTAGGTTGAAGAACAACCAGAAATCATACATGGCCAAATCAGGCGAATAGGGCGGATGTTCAATGACTTTTACCTTATTTTCACGTAAAAATTCAACTGTCTGCTGTGCACTGTGTGACGATGCATTGTCGTGATGCAACATTAACCCGCGAATGTTGGCTGACTCAAGAACTACAGGTAAACATTCTGTGGTGTACCAGTTTGCTGTGACTGTACGTTGATTTTCCAGCTTCATTGCTTTTACTAATCCGGTACTACGGAAGAAAACTGCCTACATAACTTTCTTGACAGCCCTTTGCCTTTTGGCCATTGTTGGTGTTGGCGCATCTTCGTGGATCCACACGCGGCTCTCCTGGCGGGTAGGAATATCGTAAAATGGGATGTAAGTTTCATTACCTGTTACTATCTTTGATAGAATGCGACGTCCATGTTTCGATGACAAATCGTACCTACCACGTTTACTCTATGACAGCAGCGACTCAACTGACAGTCAGAGTTTACTACTTAAGGATGGTGGTATTTAGAAATGCGGTGTTGCCAGCTCTAACTTCTCTACTTTTGTGGCATCTCAAAATGTATAGCCTGTCCCTCGTATTTACAGTTTATAAAAATAACGGAGAGTTTTGTAAATGGGAAAAAGGAAAAGTTGCGACGTGGATATGCGTAAATGTATACTGAATTTACACGAACTAAAATGGTCGTATAAAAAGATAGCGGAACATTTAAAATGTTCAAAAACAATGGTGTTTAATGCTGTTCATCATTTTCAAAAGTACAAAACAGCAGAAAACGTAAGAAGAAAAAAGAAATCTCGCAAAACTACACCAAGAACAGATGCTGCCATTGTGCGTCTAGCGAATAGGAATCCACGCTTAGGATTTAATCAGATACGACAAGAATTAATTGTGGAACAAATGACTTAAATCTGTCGGCAAGAACTGTTCGACGTCGCCTAAACGAGGCTGGATTATTTGGAAGAGTAGCACGAAAGAAACCGTTTGTGAACCAGCAAAATAGAATAAAGGGAACGGAGTTCGCAAACAATCATAAACACTGGACAATCAATCAATGGAAATACGTACTGTGGTCGGATGAAACCAAAATAAATCGGTTTGGATCTGATGGCAGGCAGTATGTACGCCGTCCCCAACGATAGGAATTTGATCCCATGCATACCCAATAAACAATAAAACATAGTGGTGGTTCAATTATGGTATGGGCTTGTTTCTCGTGGAATGGTGTTGGACCACTTCACCGAATTGACGGAATCGTGAATAAGGAAATGTATCAGAAAATTTTGGAAGATGTTATGTTACCGTACGCTGAAGAGAATTTACCAGCGGTTTGACGGTTGCAACATGACAACGACCCAAAACATTCGGCTCGTTCAGTGAAGGAATGGCTTGCTGCAGTCCAGATTTAAATCCAATTGAAAATTTGTGGAACGATGTCAAAAACACTCTACGACAAAAACATATTACAAATTTAGACCAACTTTTTAGAGAAACAGTGGCTGCTTGGCGAGCCATTCCACAACAACGTTGCATTCAACTTGTAGAATCTATGGGGCGAAGATGCGAAGCAGTTTTTGGCGGAATAAAGGATTTCCAACAAAATATTGTTAATATTATATCTTTCCTATCTCTGTTTTGTTAAATATCTGTGTAAAATTGGTTTATTTGGTTGTTTATTTGTTATCGTTCTTAATTATGTGGCCAGTGTCAAATCTACTTTAACTTGCTAAAAAAATGTTATGTCTGTACTGTAATATAATTAAATAAGAATGTATGTGTTATTGGATTCTTTATGTGTAAAAAAAAACTTTAAGTTCATGTTTTTTTCATTAATTTCCTTTTTTCTTATAATTTTGTTTAATAATAATAATAAGCTTTATTGCCCAACAGAGAAAATTCCAATTACTGGACAAGTAATTAATTAAACAAATTGCAAAACGAGTACAAAAAACAAGTATGAGTAACAAGTTACAAAAAATTATTAAAGTAAAGAGCAGTGACTATCCTTATTGTATGTAAAGTGTGAAAAATATCACATTGCGAAGATATGAGATTAAAGTTTGTACATGCCACATAAATAGGTGATTTTAAAAGAGCATTTGTTCGAGGAAACGGTAGATAAAACATTCGAATACCGGTCACCAGAGCGTGGGATTATAAATTGCGATCTTTGAAAGTAGTGCAGAGCAGTCAATGCAGCCATTACACAATTTCCAGAGAAACACCAAACCGGAGGATATGCGCCGAAAGTTAAGAGAGGGTAAATTAAATCGGAACAACAGTAACATATGATCAACGCCTCTCGGTGGGTACACTCCGTCTTGCCGGAACCAAAGGAGTTTAGCAAATCTGCGTCGGACCAATTCCAATTGGCGTTTATGCGTTAAATAGTAAGGGTACCATATGATGGACGCGTATTCTAGACGGGATCTAACAAGAGCGTAGTACAAAGATTTCAAGGCTACCTCATTGGTAAACTCTCTGCAATTCTACCTCATTGGTAAACTCTGCAATTTCGGACAATAAAGCCAAGAGATCTTCTAGCCGCATGGGAGATGCTGATAATGTTGCGCAAAAGTGAGTTTGCTATCAAACAAAATCCCTAGATCCTTAATTAATTCGACACGTTCGATGTTAACTGGATTAGGCTCATAGTTGAAAGTAATTGGCGCAGATGCACGTGTGAATGAAATAACTTTACATTTGCTGATATTCAGAGGTAGATTATTTGATGTACACCATTTAGAAATATTTGTAAGATCGCTTTGCAAGAAGTAACAATCCTCGGGACTGGACACCTTACGATATAGCTTCAAATCGTCAGCGAATAGTAATGCATTCGACGATACACATGTACTTATATCGTTAACGAATAAGTTGAAAATCAAAGGTCCAAGATTAGACCCTTGAGGGACTCCCTAAGAGGCAATGTATTGACGAGAGCAGAAGCCATTATAAAAAACATATTGAAGTCTATTGAACAAATATGATTGAAACAGGTGCACAAGCGAATCACTAAACCCAAACGACATAGG
This sequence comes from Dynastes maya, assembly GCA_029619315.2. Lineage (NCBI taxonomy): Eukaryota > Metazoa > Arthropoda > Insecta > Coleoptera > Scarabaeidae > Dynastes > Dynastes maya. The sequence goes on from JAROYE020000003.1 coordinate 1,341,341, forward strand.
CTTATATGGAATTCAGGAATGATAAAGGCGGTCAAATGCTTTGGCAAAATCGGTTTATAAGACATCAATTTGCAGACGAGAATCTATAGGATGTGATAAAAACTGAGTAAACCGACATAGATTAGTTACAGTAGATCTTTTCTCAGTAAAACCGCGTTGGCAAGAAGAAATGCTGTTTTTAACGCAAGGATAAATAGTTTAAGAGAGTTCGCGAACGTATACCGTTCTTAATTATGTTGTCACCGCTGTATGCTCCTATACTTAAGGTATAGTCGAAAATAATGACAAGAGAAAAGATTCTGGTTTCATCTTATTGTCAGTCAACGTCTATTAAAGGGACAGTCTCGTATATAGCACCAGGACCTATGCGAGTATCCAGAAATTTTAAATTACTATAGAATGTCCCTAAAATAATTTGTTAGTTGAAGACAGACTTCCTCCCACAGCTCCTTTTTAACATTTCTGTTGTGATATTCGACACTAGATGTGTCATATAATGCAAGATGCTTTTGTATTTCATGAATTATCCTTTCCACATCAGTATCCATGATAATCAATTGTAATGTTATGGACGGATATACACAAATTACCGACTGATTTGTCTGTCGTCTGCGCTATATTATTATAATAATGCGTATGATCTATCTTCCTGGCCGACAGTCGGGTCGGTGAAAAAATAGAACAAGTTCCATCTTTTTTGTCGGCCCGACATTATTGTCGGTCGTGTATTCACGCGCATTCTAAACCGCAATATACACGGTGACCGACAAAATTGTCGTACACCGACTGTCTGTCGTCTGCGCTACGCCTGAATGTCCTCCCTTTTTTTGTCGTCAATTTATCCGCAAGATTCTAATTGTGCAAGTGCAATAAAAAGAATAGGTCGCGTAGAGATTTTATTCCACTCTCTAAAAGTGCTTCGGCGAAAGAAGAAAAAACTGTTGGTAGACAACAGGTCAATTATTATACAATTTTTCTAAAAAAAAATTACAAATGTTAGTTTTTCATTAAAAATTCAAAACTTCACGGATTGAATTACCAAAATTGTGTAGCAAATAATAAATAGGCAAATGTGTTTTCTGTAAGCGTCAAATTACAAGCTGAACCAATCTCTCTGCATACAATATAGACATTTTTATATTTTATTCTTTGATGTACATAAGTTCCAATAAAGTATTAAATATTACAATTGTTTTATTCTGTAAAATAAAATTACCTACAAATTAATTGTACCCTAATTTCATTTGAAATAGGGTAATTTCCCGCCTCCTGTAGGGTAATTTCCTGCCTCCTGTAGGGTAATTTCAAGGTCGGAGCCTGGCAACACTGGCATTGGGTGACTTTGATCAAAGAATATGGCGCTTTTCAGCCTAGAAGTACAATTTATATTCTATTAGGCAGTAAACAAAATTCTGCAGATGCGTTCACAAAAATGGCTACGGAGTATGATGAGTTCCATGTACATTACAATAATAACTTTGAAGAATGTAATAGTGACGCAAACATTAAATTAGAAGACTTTCCGGTTAAAACGGAAGATTTTCTAGATTCAAAAGCAGGCATACCATCGATAAGCGACAACATTACAGCCCAAGGTGTCTTTTTGGAAAATATTAAAGTTGAAAATTTGGATGAGCAGTTAAGCAAAGATACTGGTGGTTCTGGGAACTGTGAAAAATATAATAGTGACGCAAACATTAAATTAAAAGACTTTACAGTTAAAACGGAAGATTCTATTGATTCAAAAGCAGGAATATCTTTGATAAGTGACCACAACATAGCGCAATGTGTCTTATTGGAAGATGTTAAAGGTGAAAATTTGAACGACCAAGGCGATAAAAACTTTAAATACAATCATGAACTAAGAGCTGACACGGTCTCTCATAAGCTCGACAATATTGCTGTTTGTGTGCAATGTGGAAAATCATTCGAAGGGAAGAACAAACTAGTTCAACATTTTAGGAGAGTACATTTTACCAGGAAACTTCACGCTTGTAGTTATTGTAAGAGGACATTTCATTGCAAAATTGATTTGACGAGACATATTAGAACACACGCTGATGAAAAGCCCTTTACTTGCGAAACTTGTAAAAAATCATTTTGTCGGAAAGGTGAACTGGTAACTCATATTAAAAAACATACCGGTGAAAGACCTTTTAGTTGCGAGATATGTAAAAAGTCATTTTTTGAGAAATTTACATTGACGACTCATATGAAAATACACACCGGTGAAAAACCTTTTACTTGTGAATTTTGTAAAAGATCATTTTCTTTGAAAAATAAACTGACAACTCATATTAAAATACACACCGATGAAAGGCCTTTTACCTGCAAAATATGTGGAAAATCATTTTGTGAGAAATATCGACTGATGAATCACATTAAAACGCACACTGGTGAAAAGCCTTTTAATTGCGAGATTTGTAAAAGATCATTTTCTCGGAAAAGTCACTTGACAACTCATATTAAAATACACACCGATGAAAGGCCGTTTACTTGCAAAATATGTGGAAAATCGTATTGTGACAGATCTAGACTGACGAATCATATTAGAATACACACTGGTGAAAAGCCTTTTAATTGCGAGATTTGTAAAAAATCATTTTTTTGGAAAAGTAAACTGACAACTCATATTAAAAGACACATTGGTGAAAGGCCTTTTGCTTGCGAGATATGTGGAAAATCATTCTGCGAGAAAGATAAACTGACAAATCATATTAAAATACACACCAGTGAGAAACCTTTTACTTGTGAAATTTGTAAGAAATCATTTTCTCAGAGGAGCGTACTGGCAACTCATTCTAAAATACACACCGGCGAAAAGCCCTTCACTTGCGAGATATGTGGAAAGTCATTTTTTGAGAACTATAAACTGACGATTCATATGAAGATACATACCGGTGAAAAACCATTTACTTGCGAAGTTTGTAAAAAATCATTTTCGCAGAAACAGAGACTGATAAATCATATCACAACACATACCAATGAAAAGCCTTTTACTTGTGAAGTTTGTAAAAAGTCGTTTTGTGCTAGGGATCGACTCAATAGGCATATGAAAATACACACTGGTGAAAAACGTCTTATTGCCACGTTTACAAAAAGTCACTTGGCTGTTCTTCATGACTAAACGGACATGAGAGTGCATACCTGGGATTTTCCTTATTCTTGTAAGTTGTGTTCAGCTAAATTTAAGAACCTGCAAAGTATAAGAGGGCATATAGAGCTGTGTATTAAAAAAGAGGTTTAACAATCGATTGGTCGGGACAAAATACAGGATTTTTTTTACTTCGTTAAATTCTTTGACCGACTTTTGATACGCAGAATTGCCTATAACTCCGGATGATGGCCAACGAGTTGGTAATTTATGTGCGTATTAACTGAAAGCTCGTGTTCCTGCTGTTACGACAATATCATCCGCAGATGCAATTATTTCTGTCATTTTTTGTATTAATAATAATAATAATCATCATAATACATATTATAGAGAAAGATTGGGGTGAAGTACATGCACTTACACCCTAATTCATTAATTTTTATTATTTTAATTTCAGTGTTCGTTAAATATCAGAATTTATAATTCAAATTATTTCCAGTTATTATTTGAATTCTGGCATTTTGATAAATTATATTATTAGTTCTTTATTTCTTAAAAAAAAAATACTCTATTAATATTACTTTGTGGGGGATAGTCAAAGTCAGAAGTTATTTTCGTTTATTTATTTCTTAAACGCATTTTTTATAAAATTCACACAAATTTAAATGTTTTTACCAAATAATTTACAGGCTGTTTCCATATTCCAACGCTGTTGGCTTGGTACCAAAATCGTGCTGGAGGGACCAAAGACGTGCGTGGACGTAAAACGTCGGAGGAATTGGCCGTTGCTATCGCCAAGACAAGGCCGAACAGCTTTGACGTCAGCAGGCCGTGACGTATTTATATTTAGGCCATACAAACGTGTGTACACACCGAGACCATCTCTGTGTTTTAAATTGATTTATCCAAATTATATTGGTTTTATTTAAAACAAATACTGGGTAGTGATATTTCCGTCCTTTATTGGTGATACCTGCAGTGATTTTCTAGTGTTATAAAATGAGATAACCTAACCTAAGATGGTGTTGATTTGTTTGTGAGTTACACTTTATAAATAAAAAGATATTATTTATTCTTCAATGCCTACAGATTCAAGGACCGGTGAAACTATAAGTGTATGTTTAAAATATCCTAGGCTTAAAAAAGATGCTATTCCAACTCACACATTTCGCAAAAAAAGTGAAGATGTTATTATTCAAATTGTCTTATATTCTTACGTTATATTTAACAAAACTATTTTTGAATACGAAGAGATGTTTTTAAATCTATGTAATAAACGTTCCATTTTAACACGATATCTTTTAAATTATATCACCGAACGTAGCAATTTTGGATACTGTTATATGTAAATGCCATATTCACAGCAGTAAACGTATTGCAACAATTATAATAACTTGTTCTACAAATACCCCACTTAAATAAAAATGATTGCGGGAAAAGTAATGATAGATTAGGTAAAACACCACATAATAGGAAATTTAAAACCCTGGTTAAATAGCATATTTGTAAATGTTTTCGTGAAATTGAACAAAATTTCGAATAAAATTGCAATCACTGTACCATTTCAACCTTAATTTCGTCCAAATACATGCACAATTACAAATAATAATAATTACTCGATTAAATATCAACCACAAATACATCTTTCGCGAAAACGTTGCTCGATTAGGTACGTGTTTGGTTTTTTGCTTTAAAGGTTCGTTTTTTCCAAAGCAAAATGGAATGGGATGCGAAGAAGGGCTCAATTGACGACTGGCATCTTCTTTAAACCGGAAGCTCTTTAAAACTTAAAAAAAAAAAGCAAAAAAAATTCCTTTACCGCCTAGACTAATATCGTGCATGGCGATATATCGCCTAAACAACGTGACGTCATCGAAGAGCGCTGAGGCCTTCTAGTTACGGTGGTGACGACCACACGTACTAGGTCACACTAATATCCGTGTTCTTTTTACGCACTTACCTCGGAGTTTTTGTGCGATTCTTGCTTCCCCCGCACCGATGAAGCATGGATAAAGAAGGGCAGCTTTGATGTGTTTGAGTATTTTTCTGAGCATGCGCACTAAATTCATGCCAGTTTTGTCTATATTTTTAATTAAATTAAGAGATTTGTTTTACCCATTTGCCGGCTATACTCGGAATTTTGATTGACTAATAGTAATTATTTATGAAAGTATACAAGTAACACAAGAGGCGCCCTCCTCTTACAAAATAAGTTAAGTGATTATAAACTGAAATTTTTGCAAGTGATTAGAAAGTGAATCAGCACAACTGAAGATAATGTGATTAGAGGTAAAGGTAAAATTGAAAAAGGGTTAACCTTCTGTCTACCAGGTATTAGAAGACGTGGTGACTACCAAATACACATATAGAAATGAACGGTTTTTATAATAATTAAAACCAAATTAATTCTCTATTATTTGCATACAGTACATGTAATAGTAGACAAAACAAAAACCCTCTGAACTAAACTTAATTCTACGATAGTAAACGTACTACATAATATTCTTTACGCATGTGCTGCAGGGCTGTCGCAGGCAGCCCTTAACTTCGAACCATATTTTCCAGGCTTTAAAAGCAAATACTGCCTAGAAAGGCACTTTCCCCTAAATGTCACTAATTGTTCATCAATTGTCACACTCCAACCAAGAATGTAACGATCTTACAGATAACTATTCCATAGTTCAAAACATTCCCGTATAGGTTCCAGTTTATCGTTTGACCTTTTCTTTCTTTTTTCGGCAGCATTGTCGAATCTAATAACCCTTAGTATTTGTTGAAAGCAGTTCCGAGGCATTAGATCGTAAAAAAAAAATTCTTCCATCTTTCACGCTCCACAATTGCGAAATTTCTTTATTTTTTTTGACTTATACACGCCAATAAGTATTAGGATTCCAATAACATTTGTTAATTCTCCTCGTCACTACTTTCATTCATTAGGGCCATCAGCTCTTCTTGTGTTAATGCCATGATTACGATAGGTGAACAGCAACGCCTATTATATCATCCCAAATTTTCATTACAAAAAATGCTTACAATTACTATAATATAATTGTTATTACATACCTCTATTTATAAAATATTCCTAAAATATAAAACACAAAACTTATAACAATAAAACACGTACGTTGTACCTCGAAGCCACATAAGAAACACTGAAGCTGAATAGACCAAATAAATGGTCAACAAATCCCCAATTCTTCTTCTATGAGGCCGGGGAATCCCCGAAGGCACACAGGGATCAAAAGAAGCACTACCGGGGGAGTCCCTTATTATAGAATAAACATTAATCCAATACTAAATTGTGGGAATGTAATAGTCGGTCAATTGTTCTATTCTCGTGTTACTCTATAGAACTAAAAAGTCAATACAGAAAAGTCTCCTAACAACCTTAAAATAATAAATTCCCTTTGTGATGTTTACTTCTTACAATTTTATCGCCAAGATTCTAATTGTGTAAGTGCAATAAAAAAAAATAGGGTGAAATTCTAGATAACGTGCTTTTCGATTTTCGCGAAAATTTTTAGCGCATGACCTTCAAAAGGACCCCCAAAGTCAGGTAGAAGCAGTAAAAGTTTGTGCAAATACCTTGTTCAGAAGATACAGGACCTCGAAGGTGAATTATATGCAGGTACCGAGCATTGTTAAAGGTTGGTAATTTTTTTTTCAATTTGATGAATTACTTTTAATTTTTTTTATTGAATTTCTACTTTTGTTGGGAGTCATTTTGAAGGTCATGCGCTAAAAATTTTCGCGAAAATCCAAAGCACGTTATCTAGAATTTTACCAAATATACATACATACGTTCGCAAAGATCAACAGAAGTAGAAATTCAATAAAAAAATTAAAAGTAATTTATCAAATTGAAAAAAAAATTACCAACCTTTAACAATGCTCCGTACCTGCATATAATTCACTTTCGAGGCCCTGTATCTTCTGAACATGGCTATTTGCACAAACTTTTACTGCTTCTACGTGACTTTGGGGGCCATGCCCTAAAAATTTTCGCGAAAATCAAAAAGCACGTTATTTAGAATTTCACCAAAAATAGGTCGGGTAACGATTTTACTGCACTCTGTGAAAATACTTCGGCGAAAAAAGAAAAAAACTGTTCGTAGACAACAGGTCAACTATTATACAATTTTTCTAAAAAAATATTACAAACGTTAATTTTTTATTAGAAATTCAAAACTTCATGGATTGAATTACCAAAATTCAAGTCTTGGTTTCGGCCTGTAGCAAATAATAAATAGGCAAACATGTTTTCTGCAAGCCTCAAATTACAAGCTGAACCAATCTCTATGCATACAATATAGAAATTTTTTATTTTATTGTTTGATATTCATAATTTCTAATAAAGTATTAAATATTACAATTGTTTTATTCTATAAAATATAATTACCTACAAATTAATTGCGCCTTAATTTCATTTAAAATACGGTAATTTCGCGGCCCCGGTACGGTAATTTGAAGGCCAGAGCCTGGCAACACTGGCATTGGGCGACTTTTATCAAAGAATATGGCAGCCTAGAAGTAGGGGTTATATTCTATTAGACAATAAACAAAAATTCTTTAGATATGTTCACAAAAATGACTACGGAGTATGATGAATTGCATGAACATTACCATAATAACTTTGAAGAACGTAATAGTGACCCAAACATTAAATTAGAAGACATTCCAGTTAAAACGGATTTTCTAGATTCAAAAGCAGGCATATCATTGATAAGCGACAACATCGCAGCGCAAGGTGTCTTTTTGGAAAATATTAAAGTCGAAAATATGGACGAGGAGTTAAGTAAAGATACTGGTAGTTCTGAGAACTGTGAAAAATATAATAGCGATACAAACATTAAATTAGAAGACTTTACAGTTAAAACGGAGGATTCTATTGATTCAAAAGCAGGAATATCTTTGATAAGTGACCACAACATAGTACAATGTGTCTTATTGGAAGATGTTAAAGCTGAAAATTTGAACGACCAAAGTGATAAAAACTTTAAATACAATCATGAACTAAGAGCTGACACGGTCCCTCATAAGCTCGACAATATTGCTGTTTGTGCGCAATGTGGAAAGTCATTCGAAGGGAAAAACAAACTACATCAACATTTTAGGAGAGTACATTTTACCAGGAAGCTTCTCTCTTGTAGTTACTGTAAGAGAACATTTCGTTGTAAAATCGATCTGACGAGACATATTAGAACACACACCGGTGAAAAGCCCTTTACTTGCGAATTTTGTAAAAGATCATTTTCTCTGAAAAGTAAACTGACAACTCATATTAAAATACACACCAATGAAAGGCCTTTTATCTGCGAGATATGTGGAAAGTCATATTGTGAGAAATATAGACTGACGAATCATATTAAAATACACACCGGTGAAATGCCTTTCTCTTGTGAAATTTGTAAAAAATCATTTTTTTGGAAGAGTTTACTGGCAGCTCATATTAAAAAACACATTGGTGAAAAGTCCTTTACTTGCGAAATTTGTCAAAAATCATTTTTTCAGAAGAGTGTACTGGCAACTCATATTAAAACACACACCGGTGAAAGGCCTTATACTTGCGATACATGCGAAAAGTCATTTTGTGAGAAAAGTAAATTGAAAAAGCATATTAGAATACACACCGGTGAAAAGCCTTTTTCTTGCGAAATTTGTAGAAAATCGTTTTCCCAGAAGAGTGCATTGGCAACTCATAGTAAAATACACACCGGTGAAAAGCCTTTTACTTGCGAGATATGTAAAAAATCATTTTTTCGGAAGAGTGAACAGGTAATTCATATTAAGAAACATACCGGTGAAAAGCCATTTACTTGCGAGATTTGTAAAAAATCATTTTTTCGGAAGAATGTACTGACAGCTCACATTAAGACACACGCCGATGAAAAGCCTTTTACTTGCGAAATTTGTACAAAATCATTTTCCTCTAAAAGTGAATTGTCAACCCATATTAAAAAACACACCGGGGAAAAGCCTTTTACTTGTGAAGTTTGTAAAAAATCATTTTTTCGTAAGAGTGAATTGTCAACTCATATTAAAAAACATACCGGCGAAAGGCCTTTTACTTGCGAAATCTGTAAAAAGTCATTTTTTTGGAAGAACGCACTGACAACTCATTTTAAAATACATACCGGTGAAAAGCCTTTTGCTTGCGAGATATGTGGAAAGTCATTTCCTGCGCAATATAAACTGACGGCTCATATGAAAACACATACTGGTGAAAAACCATTTACTTGCGAAGTTTGTAAAAAATCATTTTCTGAGAAGAGCGGATTGATGAGACATATTCAAATACATACCGATGAAAAGCCTTTTACTTGTGAAGTTTGTAATAAGTCGTATTATGCAAGGGATCGACTGAATAGACATATGAAAACACACACTGGTGAAAATCGTCTTATTGCCACGTCTATAAAAAGTGATTTGGCTGTTCTTCATGACTAAAAGGACATGAGAGTGCGTACGCGGGATTTCCCTTATTCTTGTAAGTTGAGTTCGGCTAAATTTAAGAACCTACAAAGTGTAAGAGGGCATATAAAGCTGCATATTAAAAAAAAGGTTTAACAATCGATTGATCGGGTTAAAATACAGGATTTTTTTTACTTCGTTAAATTCTTTGACCGACTTTTGATACGCAGAATTGCCTGTAGCAATGAATGAACGAGTTGGCGATTTATGTTTGTATTAACTGAAAGCTCGTGTTATTGCTGTTACGACAATATCATCCGCAGATGCAATTATTTCTGTCATTTTTTGTATTAATAATAATAATAATCATCATAATACATATTATAGGGAAAGATTGGGGTGAAGTACATGCACTTACACCCTAATTCATTAATTTTTATTATTTTAATTTCAGTATTCGTTAAATATCAGAATTTGTAATTCAAATTATTTCCAGTTATTATTTGAATTCGGGCATTTTGATAAATTATATTATTAGTTCTTTATTTCTTAAAAAAAAAATACTCTATTAATATTACTTTGTGGGGGATAATCAAAGTCAGAAGTTATCTTCATTTATTTATTTCTTGAACGCATTTTTTGTAAAATTCACACAAATTTAAACGTTTTTACCGAATAATTTACAGGCTGTTTCCATATTCCAACGGTGTTGGCTTGGTATCAAAATCGTGCTCGAGGGACCAAAGATGTGCGTGGACGTAAAACGTTGGAGGAATTAGCCGTTACTATCGCCAAGACAAGGCCGAACAGCGTTGACGTCAGCAGGCTGTGACGTATTTATATTTAGGCCATACAAACGTGTGTACACACCGAGACCATCTCTGTGTTTAAAATTGATTTATCCAAATTATATTGGTTTTATTTTTAAAAAATACTGGGAAGTGATATTTCCGTCCTTTACTGTGTGGTGATACCTGCAGTGATTTTCTAGTGTTATAAAAACGAGATAACCTAACCTAAGATGGTGTTGGTTGTTTTGTTTGTGAGTTACACTTTGTAAATAAAAAGATATTATTTATTCTTCAACGGCTACAGATTCAAGGACCGGTGAAACTGTAACTGTAAGTTTAAAATATCCTAGGATTAAAAAAGATGCTATTCCAACTCACACATTTGACAAAAAACGTGAAGATGTTATTATTCAAATTGTTATATATTCTTACGTTATATTTAACAAAATTATTTTTGAACACAAAGAGATTGTTTTAAATCTATGTAATAAACGTTCTATTTTAATACAATATATTTTAAATTATATTATCGAACGAAGCCATTTTGGATACTGATATATGTGAATGCCATATTCACAGCAGTAAATGTACTGCAACAATTATAATAACTTGTTCTACAAATACCCCACTTAAATAAAAATGATTGCGGGAAAAGTAATGATAGATTAGGTAAAACACCACATAATAGGAAATTTAAAACCCTGGTTAAATAGCATGTCTGTAAATGTTTTCGTGAAATTGAACAAAATTTCGAATAAAATTGCAATTACTGTACCATTTCAACGTTAATTTCGTCCAAATACATGCACAATTACAAATAATAATTAGTCGATTAAATATCAATCATAAATACATCTTTGGCGAAAGCGGTGCTCGGTTACGAGTTTAGCTTTTGCTTCGAAGGTTCCTTTTTTCCAAAACAAAATAGAATGGGATGCGAAGAAGGCCTCAGTTGACGACTGGCATCCTCTTTAAGCGAGAAGCCCTTCAAAACTTAACAAAAAGCAAAAAAATAACGATTCCTTTACCGGATAGGCTAATAGGTTGCATGGCGATACATCGCCTAAACAGCGTGACGTCATCGAAGAGCGCCGAGGTCTTCTAGTTACGGTGGTAACGACCACACACACTAGGTCACACTAATATCCGTGTTGTTTTTACGCACTTACTTCGAAGTTTTTGTGCGATTCTTGCTTCCTTCCGCACCGATGAAGCATAGATAAAAAGGGGCAGTTTTGATGTTTTTTGTGTATATTTTTAATTAATTCTGATTGATTAATAGCAATTATCTATGAGTATACAAGTAATATAAGAGGTGCCCCCCATTTACAAAATAACATAAGCGATTATAAACTGAAATTTTTGCAAGTGATTAGAAAGTGAACCAGAGCACAACTAAAAATAAAGTGATTGGATACAGAGGTGAGATTGAAGAAACGTTAAATGAGTTCATTGGAGTTGTCTCAGAATTTTGTGACAGCAGTGGTATGCATGTACTTAGCCGGTAGTAGGAGAAATAAATCATTATGATTTGAACTTGTCCAGAACCATCGCAATTGCACCGATATTGAATATTTGTAAATGGAACGCTATCAAACCAGCGCCAACTATGGTGATTTTGAATCAATAAATATGCAGTTAATAGGGAAGAACGCATGTGAGAACAAGAAACTATTAAATATAAAATTATATGATAGTGTTGGCGACCCTGCAATAAACGAAGTAGGGAAGAAGCGCGGGAAATAATAGGGAGTGGTAGAGTACAGAGATCGTAATAAGTGTCCAACATTGTGTCGTATATATGTTTGTTTAATATATTTGTTAATAACCTATTACGTGTGTTTTCGTTGTTATGTGAAAGGGAACCTAAAGACAACATTTCAGAAGTGGGATGAACAAATTCCCAGTATTCAATGGGCCATAAATAACTCAATTCACAGTATTACGAAAGAAACGCCTTTCCAGCTACTCTTTGGCTACCGGCCTAGAGATCTACACGGGAATCCATTAGAAGACATAATACAAACGTGGGAAGAAACAGATGACAATATTGATGATCGACGCCAAACAGCTTTAGAGAGAATTCAAGAGAGCCAGAATCGACAGCAAGAAGCTTACAATAAGAAGAGAAGTAAAATAGACCGATTCCAAGTAGGCGATATTGTGCTAGTAAGGCAAGACGCCAAGCTAGCAGGAGAATCGCGAAAATTGTTACCAAAATACCGAGGACCTTACATTATTGCCGAAATCTTGCCATACGACCGGTACAGAATTGAAGACTTACCAGAAATCCAAAGAACACAAAAATTCTATAGGGGTGTAGCTGCTGTCGATGCCTTGAAAAAGGTCGAACCGGGATATGACATAGAAGATTGTGACGATCCTGAAGGAACCTCGGAAGAAGAAAATGGTGAGGAAGCAGAAGCTGAAAATGGTGAAGCCATAGAAGAGCGGGACGATGGCGATGAAAAGCAAGAAGAAGATAGTAAAAGAAGGAGTAAGAATAAACCGAAGTACCTTGACGATTATATTACAGGGATTTTCGAGGTCGAAAATCGTTAGGATGGCCGAATGTTGGCGACCCTGCAATAAACGAAGTGGGGAAGAAGCGCGGGAAATAATAGGGAGTGGTAGAGTACAGAGATCGTAATAAGTGTCCAACATTGTGTCGTATATATGTTTGTTTAATATATTTGTTAATAACCTATTACGTGTGTTTTCGTTGTTATGTGAAAGGGAACCTAAAGACAACAATAGGTCATATGTTTTTAATTTAATTTGACAGAGCAATACCTTCCGTTCTTTTAGAAAGCGAGTTCGGCGGAATTACTCCACTCAGCTCAGCTCTTTATTGACGTTTCAATATCGTTAAAAAGAACACAGCTAATGCATTCAAATTGTAATGTTCTGTCTTGTAAATTACTAGAGTTCGTATATACACGTGAAGAAATTAGCTAAAATGAAACATGTATAAAGTAAATAAAATTCATATTCCTGTAGACATAATCGCATGGCGGACAGCATCTATAGAAATACATATTCTTAAATCGGATTCATTCGGTAACTCGGTTGCGAATGAAGGCCCAGCGAGCCTTTGAAACAGCTGTTCCGAATTAATTAATATTTTGTGTGGTGAGGAGTGCGCCGATACTCTGTATTGTTTGCTACATATTCTTATTATAATACGATAATACTGATTTTTATTAATTACAAAATGTAAAGTGTAAAAAGGACAAATTCAAAGTAAATATACAATGAATTTGAATGCAGAATGTAAGGAAACAATATCCTATGCTATACTAAACTAACCCAAATAAACCTAAAACGAAAACTATTAAATACATTTTTTATTGGCTAATTTTAAACGATTATCCTATTAGAATGCTTTGTTACAAATACCTTCCATAAAATAGCTTTCTCTGCATTCATCAGCGACTTTCTTAATGTTGGCAATGTTATATATGTAATGTATAGATTTTAAGTTCCCGCGTCTCAGACCGGCCAACCTACAATAAAGAAATATACTATATAGAGACAACTGCAATGTAATGGACGATTATTAAACGTTTACAAAAGAAGTTAAATCCGTGTTCACATTTTACACACATATTACAGGCAACATTGGATGCAGCGTTACCAATTTAATGCTTAACAATTCATAGTGGTAAGTAGGAGTTAAAATATCTTTCAATGTTTTCGTGTCACCGTCTATTGAACTAAAACCAAGCAAAAGTAAAGAAAACAATTAAATCTACAGATTTTAGCACAGTAAAATCAGTATTTCTCCGAGAGAATATTTGCAGATATATGATTTTCTCTGGAATTAATATCTTCAAAAGAGATGGGTTATTCCCCTTGGACTAAATAAAAGGGGATGCCCCAATACAATAAATATAAATGTCCGGTTTTTTGTTCCGTCATTTTATCCCCAAGATCCTCATTGTGCAAGTGCAATAACAAAAATATGTAGCGTAGAGATTTTACTCCACCCCGTGAAAGCACTTCGGCGAAAAAAGAGAAAACTGTTGGTAGACAACAGGTCGATTATTATAGAATTATTCTGAAAAAATATTGCAAATGTTAATTTTTCATTAGAAATTTATTCATGGATTGGAATTATCAGAATTCAAATCTTGGTTTCGGCTTGTAACAAATAATAAATAGGCAAATGTGTTATCTGCAAGTGTCAAATTGCAAGCTGAACCAATATCTATGCATACAATATAGAAATCTTTATATTTTATTCTTTGATGTACATAAGTTCCAATAGTATTAATTATTACCCTTGTTTTATTCTGTAAAATAATAATATTACCTGTACCCTAATTTCATTTCAAATAAGGAAATCTCGCGCCTCGTGTAGGGTAATTTGTATGTCAGAGCATGGCAACACTGGCATTGGGTGACTTTTGTCACAGCAAAAAGCGATTTTAAGGTTAGAAGTACGTCGTATTAGGCAATAAACAAAATTCTGCAGATGGATTCACGGAAATGGCTACAGAATATAATGAGCTGCACGAACATTACAACAATAACTTTGAAGAACATAATAGTGACGCAAACATTAGATTACAAGATTTTATAGTTCAAACGGGAGATTTTCTTGATTCAAAAGCAGGCATATCATTGATAAGCGACGACATCGCAGCGCCAGGTGTCTTTTTGGCAGATATTAAAGTTGAAAATATGGATGAGCGGTTAAGCAAAGATACTGGTAGTTCTGAGAACTGTGAAAAATATAATAGCAACGCAAACATTAAATTAGAAGGCTGTATAGTTAAAACGGAAGATTCTGTTGATTCAAAAGCAGGAATATCTTTGATAAGCGACCACAATGTAACACAAGGTGAAGAATTTAATAATGATCCAGAAGTTAAATTAGAAGATTTTGTAATTCAAACGGGAGATTCTGTTGATTCAAAAACAGGAATATCTTTGATAAGTGATCACAACGTAGCACAAAGTGTCTTATTGGAACACATTAAAGTTGAAAATTTGAACTACCAAGGCGATGAAAACTTTAAACACAAACATGAACGAAGAGAGGATAGCGTCTGTCATAAGCTGGACGATATTGCAGTGTGTGTGCAATGTGGAAAGTCATTCGAAGAGAAAAACAAACTACATCAACATTTTAGAAGAGTACACTTTACCAGAAAGCTTCACTCTTGTAGTTATTGTAAGAGAACATTTCGTTGTAAAATTCATCTAACGAGACATATTAGAACACACGCTGGTGAAGAGCCCTTTACTTGCGAGATATGTAAAAAGTCATTTTTTGAGAAATGTAGACTGAGGACTCATATGAAGGTACACACTGGTGAAAAGTCTTTCTCTTGCGAAATTTGTAAAAAATCATTTTACCTGAAAAGTGTACTGGCAACTCATATTAGAAAACATACCGGTGAAGAGCCTTTTACTTGTGAGATTTGTAAGAAATCATTTTCTCGAAAGAACGAACTGGTAATTCATATTAAAAGACACACTGGTGAAAAGGCTTTTTCTTGCGAAATTTGTAAAAAATCATATTGTAGGAAGAGTGAACTGACAGCTCATATTAAGAAACACACTGGTGAAAGGCCTTTCACTTGCGAGATATGTAAGAAATCATTTTTTGAGAAATATAGACTGAGGACTCATATGAAAGTACACACTGGTGAAAAGTCTTTCTCTTGCGAAATTTGTAAAAAATCATTTTACCTGAAAAGTGTACTGGCAACTCATATTAGAAAACATACCGGTGAAGAGCCTTTCACTTGTGAGATTTGTAAGAGATCATTTTCTCGCAAGAACGAACTGGTAATTCATATTAAAAGACACACCGGTGAAAAGCCTTTTACTTGCGAAATTTGTAAAAAAACATATTGTAGGAAGAGTGAATTGTCAACTCATATTAAAATGCACACCGGTGAAAAGCCTTTTTCTTGCGAAATTTGTAAAAAATCATTTCTTTGGAAGAGTGCACTGGCAACTCATTTTAAAATACACACTGGTGAAAAGCCTTTCACTTGCGAGATATGCGAAAAGTCATTTTGTGAGAAAAGTAAATTGACAAAGCATATTAGAACACACACCGGTGAAAAGCCTTTTTCTTGCGAAATTTGTAGAAAATCGTTTTCACAGAAGAGTGCTTTGGCAACTCATATTCAAATACACACTGGTGAAAAGCCTTTTGCTTGCGAGATATGTAAAAAAGCATTTTTTCGGAAGAGTGAACAGCTAATTCATGTTAAGAAACATACTGGTGAAAAGCCTTTTACTTGCGAGATTTGTAAAAAGTCATTTTTTCGAAAGAATGTACTGACAGCTCACATTAAGACACACGCCGATGAAAAGCCGTTTGCTTGCGAAACTTGTACAAAATCATTTTCTTGTAAAAGTGAATTGTCAACTCATATTAAAAAACACACGGGTGAAAAGTCTTTTACTTGCGAAATTTGTCAAAAATCATTTTTTCGTAAGTGTGAATTGTCAACTCATATTAAAAAACACACCGGTGAAAGGCCTTTTACTTGCGAAATTTGTAAAAAGTCATTTTTTTGGAAGAATGCACTAACAACTCATTTTAAAATACACACTGGTGAAAAGCCTTTCGCTTGCGAGATATGTGGAAAGTCATTTCGTGCGCAATATAAACTGACGGTTCATATGAAAACACATACGGGTGAAAAACCATTTACCTGCGAAGTTTGTAAAAAATCATTTTCTCTGAAGTATGGGCTGATGAGACATATTCATACACATACCGATGAAAAACCTTTTACTTGTGAAGTTTGTAATAAGTCGTATTATGCAAGGGATCGACTGAATAGACATATGAAAACACACACTGGTGAAAATCATCTTATTGCCACGTCTATAGAAAGTGATTTGGCTGTTCTTCATGACTGAAAGGACGTGAGAGTGCATACCCGGGAGTTCCCTTGTTCTTGTAAGTTGAGTTCGGCTAAATTTAAGAACCTACAAAGTGTAAGAGGGCATATAAAGCTGCATATTAAAAAAAAGGTTTAACAATCGATTGATCGGGTTAAAATACAGGATTTTTTTTACTTCGTTAAATTCTTTGACCGACTTTTGATACGCAGAATTGCCTGTAGCAATGAATGAACGAGTTGGCGATTTATGTTTGTATTAACTGAAAGCTCGTGTTATTGCTGTTACGACATCATCCGCAGATGCAATTACTTCTGTCATTTTTTGTATTAATAATAATAATAATCATCATAATACGTATTATAGAGAAAGATTGGGGTAAAGTACACGCACTTACACCCTAATTCATTAATTTTTCTTATTTTAATTTCAGTATTCGTTAAATATCAGAATTTATAATTCAAATTATTTCCAGTTATTATTCGAATTCTGGCATTTTGATAAATTATATTATTAGTTCTTTATTTCTTAAAAAAAATACTCTATTAATATTACACTGTGGGGGATAATCAAAGTCAGAAGTTATTTTCGTTTATTTATTTCTTGAACGCATTTTTTGTAAAATTCACACAAATTTAAATGTTTTTACCAAATAATTTACAGGCTGTTTCCATATTCCAACGCTGTTGGCTTGGTATCAAAATCGTGCCGAAGGGACCAAAGACGTGCGTGGACGTAAAACGTTGGAGGAATTAGCCGTTACTATCTCCAAGACAAGGCTGAACAGCTTTGACGTCAGCAGGCTGTGACGTATTTATATTTAGGCTATACAAACGTGTGTACACACTGAGACCATCTCTATGTTTTAAATTGATTTATCCAAATTATATTGGTTTTATTTAAAAATAATACTGGGTAGTGATATTTCCGTCCTTTATTGGTGATACCTGCAGTGATTTTCTAGTGTTATAAAAAGCGAGATAACCTAACCCAAGATGGTGTTGGTTGTTTTGTTTGTGAGTTACACTTTATAAATAAAAAGATTTATTCTTAAACGGCTCCAGATTCAAGGACCCGTGAAACTGTAAGTGTAAGTTTAAAATATCCTTGGTTTAAAAAAGATGCTATTCCAACTCACACATTTGACAAAAAAACGTGTAGATGTTATTATTCAAATTGTCTTATATTCTTAGGTTATATTTAACAAAACTATTTTTGAACACGAAGAGATGTTTTTAAATGTATGTAATAAACGTTCTGTTTTAATACAATATATTTTAAATTATATTACCGAACGTAGCCATTTAGGATACTGATATATGTAAATGTCATGTTCACAGCAGTAAACGTACTGCAACAATTATAATAACTTGTTCTACAAATACCCCACTTAAATAAAAATGATTGCGGGAAAAGTAATGATAGATTAGGTAAAACACCACATAATAGGAAATTTAAGACCCTGGTTAAAAGCATGCCTGTAAATGTTTTCGTGAAATTGAACAAAATTTCGAATGAAATTGCAATTACTGTATCATTTCCACCTTAGTTTCATCCAAATACATGTACAATTACAAATAATAATTAATCGATTAAATACCAACCACAAATACATCTTTGGCGAAAACGGTGCTCGGTTACGTGTTTAACTTTTGCTTTGAAGGTTCGTTTTTTCCAAAACAAGGCCTCAGTTGACGACTGGCATTTCCTTTAAACGGGAAGCCTTTCGAAATAATAATAAAAAAAAAAACTATTCTTTTACCGCTTAAGCTAATATCGTTCGTGGCGATACATCGCCTAAACGGCGTGACATCATCGAAAAGCGGTGAGGCCTTCTAGTTACGGTGGTGACGACCACACGCTCTAGGTCACACTAATATCCGTGTTCTTTTTACGCACTCATCTCAGAGTTTTTGCGCGATTCTTGCACCGATGAAGCATAAATAAAGAGGGGCAGCTTTGATGTGTTAAATGAGTTATCTGAGATTTTTATGCTTGCACTGTATACCTAATGATTTCAGCATAGTTAAATCAGTATTTTCATGTATTTCTCCGACAGCATATTTCGAGAGATATGATTTTCTCCCGAATTAACGTTTTCAAAAGAGATGAGTTCCTCCCCTTCGACTAAATGAAAGGGGATGCCCCCTATACAATAAGTATAAATGTTTCGTTTTTTTTTTTGCGTCATTTTATCCGCAAGATTCTCATTGTGCAAGTGCAATAACAAAAATATGTTGGGTAGAGATTTTACTCCACCCTGTGAAAGGACACCTCTGTTCAATGAAAAAGCGTACAGCTACATTTTAGCTGTGCAATTTAATCTTTAATTGTTGATTTCACAAAATATCCGTTGCTGTCAGTATTGTGACTGTTACAAAATATATTTTGAATTTGAATAACAGTTAATTATATCTTTTTTTAAGTTCAGAATTCCAACACAATTAAGTAATATTCAAAAAGCACAAATTGTGGCCAAATTTGAATGTGGATTATCAATCTGCATGTTGGTGTGAATAAGAGTACTATACTGAAAATCAAAAAAAGGTTGATCTGGAACAAATATTTAGTCGAAAAGTCGGTTCTGGTGTAAAACGAATTTCAAACTACTTCCAAGATGTGGCTCTGTTAGAATTAATGAAATCACGCGGTCAATAGAGATATTGTTTGTTTTGTAAAGTTGGGAATAATATAGGGAACGGTGGAGAAGAGTAAAAGTATAGTTTTTGTAGAAACGAAGCAGCATTCATATTTCTTTGTTTTTTTATTTTATACCTTTATTGATGCTCCATTAAACTGTTAACAAGAAGTGTAGTTTTTATCTATGGAATAACCCTAACAGGCTCTTGTTAACTTCTTAAGGAACCACCTATTTGAAACGGTTGCTACCGCTGCATTTGAAACAAATTTTCCCGGCTCCAGACCGATTGCTTGCAGGAGGATCGTTGCTTCAGATATAAAAAATTATGCAAGTGCTAGAAAAGGCATTCTGACTGCAGAAGCAAAACAAGGTAGAATTTTGTTTGCCTTAAATCATCTAAACCGGAATGAAGAGTTTTGGAACAGAGTTGTGTTTACTGATGAAAACGTCTCCAAATCCTGTAAAGATGGACGTCTAAGAGTTTATAGACCACGCGGCACGAGATTTGAAGAAAAATACGTTACTGGTGCCTAAACTTCGGGAAGATTTGCAGTAAATGTGGGCGTGGGTAAGTGTTAATAGAGCTGGTGTTTGCTGGAGACTTGATGGTGGAAATTTCAATTCTATCGTTTATCGCAACATTTTAAATGATGTTATGTTGCCGTCGGTTCAGGAAATATACGGCGACAATAACTTTATTTTTCAACAGGACAATTGCCCAATCCACACGCAAACATTATTCAGCGGTGGTTTGTGGAACAAAATTTTGAAAATTTACCGTGGCCATCTAATAGCCCTGACTTAAACCCAATAGAAAATGTTTGGGGTTGGATGGTCAAAAAAATGTACAAAAGAAATTTTCGACCACGGAATAGGGAGGAATTGTGGGAAGTCATTGAAAATGCTTGGGAAGATCTGCGTTTGAATGAATTTTTTTTTTTAATTTAATTGGATCTGTGCCCAGAATACTCCACGAAGTTTTAGAAAAGGGTGGGGCCAGAATCAATTATTAGTTTATTCCTTATTTCTTATCAGAGCTCTCACCGATTATATTTAATTTTCTTGTTGTTGTCATATTTTGTTATTATACGCTTTTACAATGATTTAGTAATTGATTCATTTAAATATTTAATATCAGTATGCCTGATTGGCCGCAACCAGCAAACTTCAACAATTAGAAATGAAAAGCCTGCAGTTACACATAAATTAAAAATTGCAAAATCGGCTTTCATCCCTTGTACGCTTTTTCTCTGAACATAAGTGTACTTCGGCGAAAAAAGAAAAAAACCGTTCGTAGACAACAAATTATACAATTTTTCTGAAAAAATATTATAAATGTTGACTTTTCATTAGAAATTTAAAACTTACGAATTGAATTATCAGAATTCAAATCTTGACTTCGGCCTGTAGCAAATAATAAATAGGCAAATGTGTTATCTGCGTGTCAAATTAAAAGCTGAACCAATATCTATGTATACAATATAGAAATCTTTATATGTTATTCTTTGATGTATATAAGTTCCAATAAAGTATTAATTATTACGATTGTTTTATTCTGTAAAATAGAATTACCTGTACCCTAATTTCATTTCAAATAAGGAAACTTCGCGCCTCGTGTACGGTAATTTGGACGTCAGAGCATGGCAACACTGGCATTGGGTGACTTTTGTCACAGAAAAAAGCGATTTTAAGGTTAGAAGTACCTCGTATTAGGAAAACAACAAAATTCTTCAGATACGTTCACAAAAATGGTTACAGAATATAATGAGCTGCACGAACATTACAACAATAACTTTGAAGAACATAATAGTGACGCAAACATTAAATTAGAAGATTTTATAGTTCAAACGGGAGATTTTCTTGATTCAAAAACAGGCATATCATTGATAAGCGACAGCATCGCAGCGCGAGTTGTCTTTTTGGAAGATATTAAAGTTGAAAATATGGATGAGCAGTTAAGCAAAGATACTGGTGGTTCCGAGAACTGTGAAAGATATAATAGCAATGTAAACATTAAATTAGAAGATTTTACAGTTAAAACGGAAGATTCTATTGATTCAAAAGCTGGAATATCGTTGAAAAGTGACCACAATGTAACACAAGGTGAAGAATTTAATAATGATCCAGACATTAAATTAGATTTTGTAATTCAAACGGGAGATTCTATTGATGCAAAAGCAAGAATACCGTTGATAAGCGACCACAATCTAACACAAGGTGAAGAATTTAATAATGATCCAGACGATAAATTAGAAGATTTTGTAATTCAAACAGGAGATTCTATTGATGCAAAAGCAAGAATATCGTTGATAAGCGACCACAATGTAACACAAAGTGAAGAATTTAATAATAATCCAGACGTTAAATTAGAAGATTATGTAATTCAAACGGGAGATTCTATTGATTCAAAAGCAGGAATATCTTTGATAAATGATCACAACGTAGCACAAAGTGTCTTATTGGAAGATGTTGAAGCTGAAAATCTGAACAACCAAGGCGATGAAAACTTTAAATACAAACATGAACGAAGAGAGGATAGTGTCTCTCATAAGCTGGACGATATTGTAGTTTGTGTGCAATGTGGAAAATCATTTGAAGGCAAGAATAAACTAGATCAACATTTTAGGAGAGTACATTTTACCAAAAAGTTCCATTTATGTAGTTATTGTAAGAGAACATTTCGTTGTAAAATTCATCTGACGAGACATATTAGAACACACGCTGGTGAAAAGCTCTTTACTTGCGAAACTTGTAAAAAATCATTTTGTCAGAAGAGTGCATTGACAACTCATGTTAAAAAACACACTGGTGAAAGGGCTTTTACTTGCGAGATATGTAAAAAGTCATTTTTTAAGAAATTTACTTTGATGACGCATATTAGAACGCACACAGGTGAAAAGCCTTTTACTTGCGAAATTTGTAAAAGATCGTTTTCTCGGAAAGGTTACCTGACAATTCATATTAAAATACACACCGATGAAAGGCCTTTTACCTGCAAAATATGTGGAAAATCATTTTGTGAGAAATATAGACTGATGAATCATATTAAAATACACACTGGTGAAGTGCCTTTTACATGCGAGATTTGTAAAAAATCATTTTTTTTGCAGAGTTTACTGGCAGCTCATATTAAAAGACACATTGGTGAAAGGCCTTTTACTTGCGAAATTTGTAAAAAGTCATTTTTTCGGAAGAGTACACTGGCAGGTCATATTAAAATACACATCGGTGAAAAGCCTTATACTTGCGAGATTTGTAAAAAATCATTTTTTCGGAAGAATGAACTGGTAACTCATATTAAAAGACACACTGGTGAAAATCTCTTTACTTGCGAGATTTGTAAAAAATCATTTTTTCGGAAGAGTGTGTTGTCAGCTCATATTAAAATACACAGTGGTGAAAGACCATTTACTTGCGAGATATGTGAAAAGCCATTTTTTGAGAAATGTAGACTAAGGACTCATATGAAAGTACACACTGGTGAAAAGTCTTTCGCTTGCGAAATTTGTAAAAAATCATTTTATCTGAAAAGTGTACTGGCAACTCATATTAGGAAACATACCGGTGAAGAGCCTTTCACTTGTGAGATTTGTAAGAAATCATTTTCTCGGAAGAATGAACTGGTAATTCATATTAAAAGACACACTGGTGAAAAGCCTTTTACTTGCGAAATTTGTAAAAAATCATATTGTAGGAAGAGCGAATTGTCAACTCATATTAAAATGCACACCGGTGAAAAGCCTTTTTCTTGCGAAATTTGTAAAAAATCATTTCTTTGGAAGAGTGCACTGGCGACTCATATTAAAACACACACCGGTGAAAAGCCTTTCACTTGCGAGATATGTGAAAAGTCATTTTCTGTGAAGCATAGCCTGAGGACTCATATGAGAATACACACTGGTGAAAAGCCTTTTTCTTGCGAAATTTGTAAAAGATCATTTTCTCGGAAGAGAGAATTGTCAACTCATATTAAAATGCACACTGGTGAAAAGCCTTTTTCTTGCGAAATTTGTAAAAAATCATTTTTTTGGAAGAGTGTACTGGTAACTCATATTAAAAGACACACTGGTGAAAAGCCTTTCACTTGCGAGATATGTGAAAAGTCATTTTCTGTGAAATATTCCCTGACGACTCATATGAAGACACATACTGGTGAAAAGCCTTTTACTTGTGAAGTTTGTAAAAAGTCGTTTTGTATGAGAGATCGACTGAATAGACATATGAAAATACACAGTGATGAAGAGCGTCTTACTGCTACGTCTGTAAAAGGTGATTTGGCTGTTCTTCTTGACTAAAAGGACATGAGAGTGCATACACGCGATTTCCCTTATTCTTGTAAGTTGTGTTCGATAATAACTTTGAAGAATATAGTAGCAAGGCAGACATTAAATTAGTAGATTCTATAATTCAAACTGGAGATTTTCGTGATTCAAAAGCAAGAATATCTTTGATTAGTGACCACAACATAGTACAAGATGTCTTATTGGAGAATATTAAAGAAAATTTGGATGAGCAGTTAAGCAAGGATATTGTTAATTCTGAGAACTCTAAAAAATACGAGGTATGATCGTAAAATAAGGTTCCCAGACAGCATTCTTTATTTCGTTAACATTACACATAGTTTTAAAGGTAAAAACTTAATCTATTTTTCGCCATTTCTATCCAAGCATTTTTGCAGACGGTGCTCCAACTTCTGTATCCCCATGTCGTAAAATTCTGCCGCCAGTCAAAATCTTTTCAATTGTGGCGTTGGAAATCTCAGGAATCCGAAGAGCGAGTTAACGAATGCTGACCCTCCGATCTTCAAGCAGTATGCTCTCGACCTTTTCAACGATTTCCTCTGAAAGACTGATGGTCTTCCGCTCCGCCCTTCATCGTGAATTTCTGTCCGACCTCCAGTGAATTCCCTACACCGTTTGCGGACGTGTTGAACAGCTATACACTTTTCTCCATAAACTTCGGTTAATTGGCGATGAATGTCTATATTTGAAACCCCTTTCGCGTTAAAAAAACGTATCACAGCACGAATTTCGCACTTGGCGGAAGCGGCGATCGGGGGTTTCATCTCGGACGGCTGCTTAGCCAACATTGAGCGGCGTAGCGAGACAAGAGTGGTACGTATATTGAGTGGGAGAGCTACTGCACACGCCAATGTTATCGGATTTCGCCTAACACGTCTTATTTTACGATCGTCCCTCGTATAATAGTGAGGCAGACATTAAATTAGAAGACATTATAGTTCAAACGGGAGATTCCATTGATTCAAAAGCAGGAATGTCTTTGATAAATGATGATGTCGTGGCTCAAGGTGTCTTATTGGAAAATATCAATGTTGAAAATTTGAACGACCAAAGCGATGAAAGCGTTAAATACAAACATGTTAGGAGAGTACATTTTACCATAAAAGTGTACTCTTGCAGTTATTGTAAGAGAACATTTCGTTGCATGGAAATGTCGGTTTATGAGGGTCCAGTACACGTACTATAACATTTAGAATAGAATTTCTTTTACAATCTGTTGTCTTGTCAACACATAATTAAAGCAACTGGTTTTGTAACGTAGATTTGGTTTTCTTTTCCCCGTCTTCCTCGCGTACAAATAAAACATGCTTACGTGCCGTTTTCGTGGTTATACTTATACCAAAAGTTCTGAAACGGTTTTTTTTCGGGTAAGTGATGTGACAAATTACAGGTTATCATCAAGACAAGTAAATCATAAATAACGGCAGTTCTCGTTGGCACGTCCTTTTTTTCTATGTCTGTGTTCTTTAGTATTCACATGTTTGTTACAGTCCGCCTTGTCCCAGCACATCAAATGTTTGTCGCACGCCTTGCAAGGTATTTTAACACCGTCGTCGTAGAACAAATCCGGAAAGTCACAGGTAAACTTACTGTGCCAGCAAAGGGTCGTTTTTTAGCCTTGTTCACATTACACATTTTAAATTAATAATTACATATTTATAAGAAATAATACGTAACACAAAACACATCGCACGCTCCCGTTTCCGAAACTGAATAAAAAATAAACAAGCGAACGCAGACAGTGCGAGAATCGATTTTTGCATACAGCCCGCTATTCCGGTGAAACGCCCACGTACCGCAGATAAGATTACCTCCCTCTCATAATAATACAACTAAATTAACAAAAAAAGTTTATTTTATAACCGATAACAACAAACATGTTACGAAACGCCCTATCAAGCATTTTGTCACGGTGTGTTTAAGATACCTCAGGAGATACCTTAAGATCTTTAACTAAGGTGACCTTAAGTGAAAAATATGTTAAAGTCTCGAAGAATACCTTGAGGAAGAACTGTGAGTATCGCAATTACTAAACTTGATGGAATAGATACATCACAAGCAGTGGCGGTTCGTGACTTTTTGATGAAGGTGATTATGTTAAAATTTTATCTTTAGCTTACAAAGATTTTTGATAAAAATGAAGGAATTGCTGACAGATTATTAAAAAACGCATAAGGATATTTATTTTTAATATGTACGTGAACGCCGTCCATCCCTAATTCCTTTAAATCCCTAAAGCGCTCATGAATTCTGCCATTAAAGATAACATGGAGACTCGTATGGTTTTAAAATCGTATTACGTTTTTCTAATGTTCTAGTTACTTTACGGAAAAAAGTATTTTTAATTTATTAATTATTTATTATTTTGGAAAACATCAAATTTTGAATGCCTGCTGAGTTTTCTCAAATTGTACCGGCAATGCAGGATTCTATTTTGTTCAGCGCCATCGCAGCGATAAAACATTGACCCAATTCTGATGCAGTTCTTCAAAAGAGGGTTAGATGTGTTAAATCTAACTTGTTCAACTTAAAGAAAACGCCACTTCAGCTTCTAAAGTAATTTAATATTATAATTTGTTCACACTATGTTCAAACCCTAAACGTACTCGTCCATCTTTCGCGGTCCACACCCTTTTTCGTACATATCATCTATTGCACATCCGTTCATAAAGTGACGTTTCCCAGTATAGTCGACTTAGCTTCGTTCCTGTCGTTCTACAGCGCATCGTTCCAAAGTAACAATTGAAATGATTATCACTTCAGCGACGTAACAGTTCCACAGGAAAATCACGAATATAAACAGCCCCAGTTCCCGTGTTGTGCGATAGTCCATCCTTCCAAAGTAACGAGTTATTTCGATATTCTGAAGTGCCACACGCCGCGACGACATAATACCGCTCCAAAATACTGTTACGAAAATACCGACCCATCACTACTACTACTGTGTAGAAGTACTGGTTATATTCTATTAGACAATAAACAAAATTCTGCAGTTGCGTTCACAAAAATGTCTATAAAGTATGATAAGTTGGATGAACATTACGATAATAACTTTGAGGAATGTAACAGTGATGCAAACATTAAATTAGAAGATTTTATAGTTCAAACGGGAGACTTTCTTGATTCAAAAGCAGGAATATCATTGATAAGCGACAACATCGCAGCGCAAGGTGTCTTTTTAGAAAATATTAAAGTTGAAAATATGGATCAGCAGTTAAGCAAAGATACTGGTAGTTCTGAGAACTGTGAAAAATATAATAGTAACGCAAACATTAAATTAGAAGACTTTACAATTAAAACGGAAGATTCTACTGATTCAAAAGCAGGAATGTCTTTGATAAGCGACCACAATGTAACACAAGGTGAAGAATCTAATAACGATCCAGACGTTAAATTAGAAGATTTTTTAATTCAAACGGTAGATTTACTTGATTCAAAAGCAGGAACATCGTTGATAAGCCACAACATCGCAGCGCAAGGTCTCTTTTTGGAAAATATTAAAGTTGAAAATTTGGATGAGCAGTTAAGCAAAGATACTGGGAGTTCTGAGAACTGTGAAAAATATAATAATAATGTAAACATTAAATTAGAAGACTTTACAGTTAAAACGGAAGATTCTATTGATTCAAAGGCCGGAATATCGTTGATAAATGATCACGACGTAGCACAAGGTGCCTTATTGGAAGATGTTAAAGCTGAAAATTTGAACAACCAAGGCGATGAAAACTTTAAATACAAACATGAACCAAGAGCTGATAGCGTCTCTCATAAGCCCGATAATATTGCTGTTTGTGTGCAATGTGGAAAATCATTCGAAGGGAAAAACAAACTGCGTCAACATTTTAGGAGAGTACATTTTACTAGGAAGCTTCACTCTTGTAGTTATTGTAAGAGAACATTTCATTGCGAAATTCATCTGACGAGACATATTAGAACACACGCTGGTGAAAAGTCCTTTACTTGCGAAACTTGTAAAAAATCATTTTGTCGGAAGAGTGAATTGGCAACTCATGCTAAAAAACACACCGGTGAAAGACCTTTTAGTTGCGAGATATGTAAAAAGTCATTTTTTGAGAAATTTACATTGATGATGCATGTAAGAACGCACACAGGTGAGAAGCCTTTTACTTGCGAGATTTGTAAAAGATCGTTTTCTCGGAAAAGTTACTTGACAACTCATATTAAAATACACACCGATGAAAGGCCGTTTACCTGCAAAATATGTGGAAAGTCATATTGTGAGAAATATAAACTGACGAATCATATTAAAATACACACTGGTGAAGTGCCTTTTACTTGCGAGATTTGTAAAAAATCGTTTTTTTTGAAGAGTTTACTGGCAGCTCATATTAAAAGACACATTGGTGAAAGGCCTTTTGCTTGCAAAATTTGTAAAAAATCATTTTTTCGGAAGAGTGTACTGGCAGGTCATATTAAAATACACATCGGTGAAAAGCCCTTTACTTGTGAGATTTGTAAAAAATCATTTTTTCGGAAGAACGAACTGGTAACTCATATTAAAAGACACACTGGTGAAAAGCCTTTTGCTTGCGAGATATGTGAAAAGTCATTTTTTCGGAGGAGTGAATTGTCAACTCATATTAAAATACATACCGGTGAAAAGCCTTTTACCTGCGAGATATGTGAAAAGCCATTTTTTGAGAAGTGTAGACTGAGGGCTCATATGAAAATACACACTGGTGAAAAGCCTTTTTCTTGCGAAATTTGTAAAAAATCATTTTCTTGGAAGAGTGAATTGTCAGCTCATATGAAAGTACACACAGGTGAAAAGGCTTTCTCTTGCGAAATTTGTAAAAAATCATTTTCTCAGAAGACTGTACTGGCAACTCATTTTAAAATACACACTGGTGAAAAGCCTTTCACTTGTGAAATGTGTGGAAAATCATTTTCTGTGAAATGTAAACTAGTAAATCACATTAGAACACACACCAGTGAAAAGCCTTTTACTTGCGAAATTTGTAAGAAATCATTTTATCTGAAGAGTGTACTGGCAACTCATATTAAAATACACACCGGTGAAAAGCCTTTTACTTGTGAGATTTGTAAAAAATCATTTTCTCGGAAGAGTGAATTGTCAACTCATATAAAAAGACACACCGGTGAAAAGCCTTTTACTTGCGAGATTTGTAAAAAATCATTTTCTTGGAAGAATGTACTGGCAACTCATATTAAAATACACAGTGGTGAAAAGCCTTTTTCTTGCGAGATTTGTAAAAAATCATTTTCTTGGAAGAATGTGCTGGCAACTCATATTAAAATACACACTGGTGAAAAGCCTTTCACTTGCGAGATATGCGAAAAGTCATTTTTTGAGAAATATAGACTGAGGATTCATATGAAAATACACACTGGTGAAAAACCTTTTTCTTGCGAAATTTGTAAAAAATCATTTTCTCGGAAGAGTGAATTGTCAACTCATATTAAAATGCACACTGGTGAGAAGCCTTTTACTTGCGAGATTTGTAAAAAATCATTTTCTTGGAAGAATGTACTGGCAACTCATATTAAAATACACACTGGTGAAAAGCCTTTCACTTGCGAGATGTGTGAAAAGTCATTTTCTGTGAAATATTCCCTGACGACTCATATGAGGACACATACCGGTGAAAAGCCTTTTACTTGTGAAGTTTGTAAAAGGTCGTTTTGTATGAGAGATCGACTGAATAGACATATGAAAATACACAGTGATGAAGAGCGTCTTACTGCCACGTCTATAAAATGTGATTTGACTGTTCTTCATGACTAAAAGGACATGAAGAGAGAGAATGTGTACGCGGGATTTCCCTTATTCTTGTGTAAGTTGTGTTCGGCCAAATTTAAGAACCTACAAGGTGTAAAGGGGTATATAAAGCTGCAAATTAAGAAGGTTTAACAGTGGATTAGTCGAGATAAAATACTGTTCTCTATAATATTAGACGATGCCATAAAAAAATGCAAGGGAAGATGTAGAAGCGTGAATGTAGGGAACTGGAGAATGGAGCCTGTGAATCTCCAGGAACTAACATTTGCAGATGATATGGTACTGATAGCCGACACAGAAGAAATACTGCAGAGAAATATAACAATATACCAGGAAGAACTGTGGAAGGTAAATATGGAGATAAATCTAGAGAAGACGAATACAATGACAATAGCAGATAGGGAGAGAAAACACAGTATCAGTATTGGGGGGGAAAATACTGAAATAAGTAAAGAGTTTTAACTACCTGGGAACGATTATAGATGAGAAAGGAACTGTAAACAAGGAGATAAATGAAAGAATAGGAAAAGCGGGAAAATTATATAACACACTAAGGTCCACTTTCTTCGGGAGGAGGGAAATAAAAACGGAGGTCTGTAAAGCCATTCCTCATCTATGGCAGCGAATCGTGATCGATAACAGATAGGAACGAAAGCAAAATCGGAGCTATAGAGATAAGGTTTCTGAGAAGAATCGAAAATAAAACCAGAAGAGACAGAATAAGAAATACAACAATTAGAAGCCAATTAATCATAATCCCAGTAGGAACAATTATTGAAGAAAGACAACTGAGCTGGTTAGGCCACATATACAGAATGGGAGACTCTTGTGGCAAGAGTGCGGGGGAAAAATAAAGTAGAGCGTCCAAGGAAGAGATGGTAGGAACAACTCGGCAACACAGCACAGAAAAAACGGAAATAAGTTGGACCGAAGTTAAAAGAACAGCACAAGATAGAAATCTGTGGAAAAGAAGAATAAAGAAGGTACCAAGAAGAGAAGGCACATCACAGGAACTGTACCTAGACCCTAACATATGGTAATAGTATATAGAACAAATGGTAAACAGATGCAACTATAATGCGTTGTATTGTAAATATATGTAGTCCGACACCTAACGGTACAAAGGACATAAGATTAAATAAATAAATTAATAAAATACAGGATTTTTTTTTACTTCGTTAAATTCTTTGACCGACTTTTGATGTTGGCGATTTATGTGCACTGAAAGCTTGTGTTCTTCCTATTACGACAATATCATCCGCATATGCAATTACTTGTGTCATTTTTTGTATTAATAATAAAAGAGTCGTTTTTTAGCCTTGTTCACATTACACATTTTAAATTAATAATTACATATTTATAACGAATAACACGTAACACAAACCACATCTCACGCTCTCGTTTCCTAAACTAAACGAAAAGTAAATGAGCGGGCGCTGACAAAGCGAGAATCGATTTTTGCACACAGCCCGGTACTCTGGTGAAACGCCTATTTAACGCAGAGACGATTACCTCCCTCCAATAAAACAACTAAATTAACAAAAAGCCTAATTTTATAACAGATAACAAACATGCTCTGAAACGCCCTATTAAGCATTTTGTCGGGGTGTGCTTAAGATACCTCAGGAACTATATACCTGAAGATTTTCCTTACCTAAGGAGACCTTAAGTGGCAAGTATGTTAAAGTGTCGAAATATACCTTGCGGAAGGACTATGAATATTACAGTTACTTCTAGTCTGGGCAAACAGCGGTAACAGTCAGTGTAGTAGATATGTGGTGCGGAGTCGGCGATTATTTATTTCACGCGTTCACTGCGTCAGTACTAAATCGATGCTGTATGCGAGTAGTTCTGTGTATCATGTAGGCTGTCGTAACTTATTTCGTAATTGTACGCTTATGTTTGCTTTAAAAATGTCGCAGTTAGGTACGTCGCGAAAACGACCAATGGCAGACACAGTTAAAAACTTTATAGTGGACATGCCGGACTTAATTTTTGATGACGCTAGAATTCAATGTCTAGTTTGTAAAATCCCTTTAATGTGTTAGTCCAGAAGCCATTGTCAACGTCACATCGAAAGCAAACAGCATTCTTCTGCAAAAAGTGACATACGAGACCAAGAAAAATGTACATTTGATTTATGTGTTACTCTTATTTTATGTAATCTATCGTTTCATTTACTAGACAAAGAAGGAGACAAATGCTTCTTTGAGATGCTACCCAGTTTGTGATTTCACGGAAGACTTAAAACGGTAAGTGTTTCAGCACGTTTTATAATTTATTTCTTACCTTCTATTTTATGTGTATACTTTTATGCACTCGCCACGTCTCTGGCTGTTACCGCATATTTGCCCAGGTTATAGACAGATGATAAGCAGTGGCGGTTCGTGTGATTGTAAAAGATTATGATAAAATACTACCTCAAGCTTACAATGATTTTTGATCAAAATGAAGGAATTGCTGATAGATTATTAAAAAACACATAAAGATATTTATCTTTAATATGTGCGTGAACGCCGCCTATCCTTAATTTATATAAATCCCCAAAAGTGCTCATAAATCTGCCATTAAAGATAACGTGGAGAGTCGTATGGTTTCAAAATCGTATTACGTTTTGCTAATTGTCTGGCTACTTTATTTAAAAGAAGATTTTTAATTTATGAATTATTCATTATTTTGGGAAAACATAAAATTTTGAATTTCTTTCTCGAATTGTACCGGCAAGACAGGATTCGATTTTGTTAAGCGACATCGCAGGGATAAAACATTGACCCAATACTGCTGCAGTTCTTGAAAAGAAGGTTAGATGGCAGCACTACTTCAATTTTTGGTGATATGAAGAGTGTCAGGTTATGGTTTCCATATCAAATTGTATCAAATCCAACAAAGTTTGAGGTGGGTTGGAAGTTTTTCCGGTTACCATTTAAGGTGAGCGGGTGCATTCTTCATTAAATCCTATTGTGCTTAGTTTCTTACTTAGGATTGGAAGTAGCTTTTGTCGGTTGATCAGCGTTTGTAGGCAGCCTATTTAGTTAGTTATATTTTAGATTATTCCTAAGCTAGAACTTGTTGAAACTTATTCCTCCTAGTGAGATGTATTAAGATGTAGACATTTCTAATTCACCTCCATCGCCAATCCAATCGTAGTTCTTTATTTGATCAAACGGAGTTAATTTGCTGACCCAATAAATCTTATTCGGATATATCAGACTTATTCGGTCATTCGGTTGATTAGCGAGGTTGCCCAGGAGCCCTCGAAACGGCTGTTCCGAATTAATTAATTAAGATCCTGTTTGGTGAGGAGTGTGCCGATTGTGTTGTTTGCAATTTTAAGGACTTTTACAACGAGTGCTTTGCACTCGATATTTCTATTGTCACTTTTTAGTATCCCTTGCGTTACTTATCAAATACCGTATTTGATAATTTAAGCACTTTTGTAAGTTAAAGTACTTGATACTTGTTTTCTTAAAGCACCCTGACTCAGTGCTTGGTAGTTGGTGTTACCCAGCTCCGATTGATTCTTGCATGTTTCGTAGTTTCGCTTAAGTTTTATGTAATTTTTTTTGTAACAACTTTAATTCTTTTGTTTCTTTTTTAGGAGGGCGTTCCTTTTTATGTGATTTACATTCCGAACCAGGAGGAAAGAAAAGCAGATTAATGCAGTTGAAATGCAAGCAATAGGCCTAATTTTGGGTTATATGCAATTATCTCAATAAATAAAATTCTGCAGATGCGATCACAAAAATGGCCACAGCATATGATGAATTGCGTGGACTTTACGATAATAACCTTGACGAATATAGTAGCGAGGCTGACATTAAATTAGAAGATTTTACAGTTCAAACTGGAGATTTTCTCGATTCAAAAGCAGGAATATCTTCGATAAGTGACCACAACGTGGTACAAGGTGTCGTATCAGAAAATATTAAAGTTGAAAATTTGGATCAACGGTTAAGTGAAAATATTGGCAGTACTGAGAACTGTGAAAAATACAATAGTGATGCAGACATTAAATTAGAAGATTGTAAAGTTCAAACGGGAGATTCCCTTGATTCAAAAGCAGGAATATCTTTGATAAGTGAGGATGTCGTAGCTCAAGGTGTCTTATTGGAAAATATCAAAGTTGAAAATTTGAACGAGCAAAGCGATAAAAGCCTTCAATACAAATATGGACCAAAACCTCGCAAGGTCTCTCATAAGCTCGACAAGATTGTTGTTTGCGGGCAATGTGGAAAATCGTTCGAAGGGAAAAACAAACTATATCAACATTTTAGGAGCGTGCATCTTACCAGGAAAGTTCACCCATGTAGTTACTGTGAGCGGACATTTCGTTACAAAATTGATTTGACGAGACATATTAAGACGCACACCGGTGAAAAGCCTTTTAGTTGTGAAGTTTGTAAAAAGTCATTTTCCCAGAAGTGTGTACTGATGACTCATATTAGAATGCACACCGGTGAAAAACCTTTTACTTGCGAACTCTGTAAAAAATCATTTTGTTGGAAGGCGGGACTAATAAGTCATATTAAAACGCACACTGGTGAGAAGCCTTTTACTTGTGATATTTGTAAAAAGTCATTTTCTAGGAAGCAAGCACTGAAGGTCCATATAGAAAATCACAACGGTGATAAGCCTTTTACTTGCGAATTTTGTAAAGAATCGTTTAGTTGGAGGAACGGACTGATAAGTCATATGAAAACACATGCAGTTGAAAGTCGTTTTACTTGCGAAGTTCGTAAAAATTCATTTTGCGCGAATGATCGACTAAATAAGCGTGCAGGTGAAAAGCGTCTTACCGCGAAGTTTGTAAGATTACATACTAAAAAAGAGGTTTAACAGTCAATTGGTGGAGGTAAAATATAAGGTTTTTATGTTACTTCGTTAAATTCTTTGACTGACTTTCGACACGCAGAATTGCCCGTAGCTCTGAATGATGGTCAACGAATTGATGATTTACGTGCATATTAACTGAAAGCTCGTGTTCTTGTTATTGACATTATTGTTATATCCGAAACCTGGCTTGATGATTCGTTTAGTAATTCTGAATTTTTTCCAACATCCTATAATGTAATTAGATCTGACCGAAAATTTACACTTGTTAATAGAGTTTTACTAGCATTTAAAATGAACATTACCTTCGAAGTTATAGATACCACCGTACTCTCAGCTTAGCGCCATTGATAGACTTGCTTATTTGTAAATGTAATGTTAATTCCTCTGAATTCTTAATTGCGGCTATATACATCCCCCAGATGTACTCAAGATGTTCGGAGAATTTTATGGATGCACTTGAAATCTTTTTCTTGAATGAGTCAGTTTTTATTTATCGGCGATTTCAATTTTCCCCGCTTCTACGATCATGTCAGGCAATGGTATACCGAATTCAACAATTCCTTTTTTTCTCGAACTTCTGTGTGCAGTCAAGCTAAATCAATTTAATGATGTCCTAAATGTTGACCATCGACTTCTAGACTTATTTTATGTAATTTCCATTCTACTTTAGAAATCGCAAGAGATGAGCATCCTTTTGTACCAGAAGATCCATACCATCCTGCTCTGTGTATTAGTTTTGAAATTTTAAGTTCACCGAAGTGTACTAAATTTCCATCACATGGTAATTTGCGTTACAACTTTCGAAAAGCTAATTTTGATAAACTTTACGATCACCTTCTTAATTATTGATTGGACTTTGTTAAACCGTTCCGATGTCAATTTCGCGATTGACCAGTTTTATTCCGTGCTGTACAAAATGTTTGATGAGTGTGTACCCAAGTATCCTGTCAATAACTCAGAATTTCCACCTTGGTTTCTCTTTGAAATTCGACGTAATCTGAAAACTAAAGGACTACTATCGAAAAAAATGGAAAATAACGAAAGACTCTACTTTTCTTTATGAATTTAGAAGACTTCGCTCGTTAACAAAAACGCAAATATCACGTGCATATGAAGCTTATATTTCTCAAACGGAAGGTGCTATCAAAGTAGAACCAAAACGCCTATGGTCTTTTGTACGAAGTAGGAAGGGAACTACACGCATACCCGGTAGATTGGTGCTCGATGGAGTAGCCCTCGACGATCCTCAACAAATTGTTGACGCTTTTGCAACAGTATTTTCTCAAGTTTATACTTTGTCCAACGTTACCGACCCTCCGCCCAATCTTCCACAACTACAATCGTTTAGTTTGGTTCCGACAACAGAAGACGAATTGGTTAAAATTATGGCTGCCTTTCCAGATAGGGCCACCGCGGGCGATGACTTGGTGCCGAGCTTCTGTGTTAGGAATTTATGTAATGCCTTTGCGTTACCTTTAGCCAGATATTAATCTTGCCATCAGGACCTCCACTTTTTCCGGATAGATGGAAACGTGCACGAATTGTACCTGTCTTCGAGAAGGGAGATTCTACTCAAATTCGAAATTATAGGCCCATCGCTATAACTTAATAACTTTGCGAAGATTTTTGAACATATTATATATACTACGAATATACAGGAATACTCGCTCACATATCGCACTTGCCAACACGGCTTTGTGAAGGGACGCTCGACAGTAACAAACCTGGCCTGTTTCACAACAATTTATAAGCGAAACTTTAGATGACTGCGGACAAGTTGACGTTATCTTTACCGACTTCTCACATGCATTTGATACTCTCAGTCATGAATTACTTCTATATAACTGGACTCGTTTGGTTTAGCTCCCAACTTCTCCTTGTTAATTAAATCTTACTTGGTAAAAAGAACTAAACTATGTATTTTATAATGGATTTAATTCGTTTGAATTTGTATCTAGCAGCGGTATCTCACAAGGATCCAATCTTGGTCCTATGATGTTCATTCTATACATAAACGACCTCTTAACATCCTTATCTTGCCATGTCCTCGCTTATGCCGACGATGTTAAAACTGTTTTGTAATATTAACTGCCAACAAGATATCGAGAGTCTTCAGACGAGCATTAATATACTGACCGAGTGGTCAAAATCCAATACACTGACATTAAATTCTAGTAAATGTAATTTTATGTGCTTCACGAGAAAAACAAATCCATATATCTCCACTTATCAAATCAACGATATTTCCATCGACAAGATTACCAATCTTAAAGATCTAGGTGTCACTTTTGATCCACTTTATCGTTTAACATACATATTGAACAAATTTGTTCATCTGCCTCTAAAATGATGGGTTTTCTTATGAGAACGTCCAAATACTTCAATGACGCACTAGTGCTAAAATCCCTTTATTTTGCATTTGTACTCTCGAAATTGGAGTATGCCTCTATTGTTTGGTATCCCTTTCTATATGTCCCATCAAGCTCCAATTGAACGTGTTCAGCGTCGATTCCTCAAATTCTTGTCGTTCAAAGTTAATGGCGAATATCCGCCTTGGCATACTTCTTACAACACCCTTCTCGAATCGCATCAATTTCGTTCATTGTCATCCCGTCCGTGATTACCATAGCGCCCGATTTTTACACAAATTATTAAATGATAGGATCGACTGTATGCAGCTGGTCTCCCACATAGGATTCAACGTACCTCGAATAGCATCTCGTTATGCTCCAACCTTTACTATGCCGACACCGAGGACCAATCTTCGTTTGCGGTCGCCAATCTATCACATGATCAGGAACGCTGAGAAGATATTTAGTGATATTTTCACCGGAGAGTTGGCGCCATGATACACGAAACATAATAGTTTTCTGTATAGTTATGTCATGTTTTTAAATCAATATGTATTGTGTTCACAATGTGTATATTTGTCCTGTAATTGGGTTTACCTGTTGGACAATAAACATTATTATTATTATTATTATTATTATTAGAACAATATCGTCCGTATATGCAATTACTTGTGTCATTTTTTTGTATAATGATAGTAATAATACGCATTATCGTGGGGGATTGGGGTGAAGTGTGCGCACTTACACCCTGATTCAGTGGTCTCCAAACTACGGCCCGCCAGTGTGATCAATCCGGCCCGCTAGTGTGATCAATCCGGCCCGCCAGTGTGATCAATCCGGCCCGCGACAGCTAATGATTGTTGCTGTGATAAGTTGGATAAAAAAACACAGAATGATAATATCTCGGTTTTATTTACTTGCTAGGTATAGCCTAATGACAAGTATAATACGCAGAAAGTTTAACTTAAGCATAATAACTAACAAATAATTGAAATGAATCCCACTAACAGTTTATAATGTCCACTTGTAAAAAAATACTAATGAGATTTATGTAATTGTGATTTTCCGCTGACAATGTAGTTATGGACCAATTTTACTTCTACCAATTATTAAAAGAGATTTAAGATGCTCATCGGTTAACTGATATCTGTAAACATTCTTTGTGTACTTCATCTTGGAGAATGTTTTCTCACACAAGTAAGTAGTACCAAAAACAGAAAATAGCCCACGAGCAAATTTATGCAAATTGTTGCAATGGAAGACTCTTATAAAATTCCAACAAAGACGAGTTTTGATATTCGTCCTTAATTATATCACCGCAGTGTAAATCAATAATTTCCATTTGAAGTTCCGGGTCTAGGGTTTCAATGTCAGTATCAAAAGGATTTTGAAAAATCTCAATTTCATTCGCAATGACATCAAAGTCTGAGAAACGAGTATCAAAATTTATCTTCAGAGCACTCAAAGCTTCGATTGCAAAATCGATGGGAAACTCAGATTCAGTAGTGCGGCTGAATATTTCACATGTTTTAAAATGTGGGAAACATTTTTTACGTAATTGTGATTGAAACGGTATTATTTTCTGCCGGAACGATTTGATATTAGTGTATAAATCGGGGAGAAGCCGGTTTTCTCCTTGCAATCTCAAATTCAGTTCGTTCATATGTTTTTCCAAATCGACATAGAATGCTAACTTCCACGGCCATTCGCCATTTTGTAATTCGGTAAGAGGGCGATGTTTTTCGTTCAAAAAAATTTCGATCTCTGCTCGATGTTCAAAAAAGCGCTGAAAGCCTTTTCCGCAACTAAGCCAGCGTACGGCAGTATGATATGGTAAGTCATTTTGTTCAAATCTCTTCAATAAATTCGCGGAATTGTCGGTGATTCAGCCCAGTGGATCTGATGAAATTAACAACTGATATGACCGGTTTTACTTCAGACATATCCAAACATTTTCCGCACAAGGACTGTTGATGAATGATACAATGTAAGACTAATGGTTTTGAACCACCATCATTTTCTACAGCCTTTGACACAAGTACAACTACTCCTTTATTTTTACTACACGTTTTTGTCCCCATCAGTTGTAATAGATTTCAAGTTTTTCCATCGAAGGTTCTTTTTATTAATGGCATTTTCAACTCCCTTAAAAATATCTTCCCCGGTAGTCGTGCCGTGAATACTATCAATAACAAGAAGTTCTTCATACACTTCATAGCTTTTATCTGCTCCTCGAATAAAAATCAACACCTGAGCAGTATCTGACACATCCGTTGACTTATCCAAGGCCACAGAAAACCACTCAAAATGTCAATTTTTGTCAGACAGTTGAGATGATATATTTTCTGCGATGTCTTGTACCCTCCGAGCCACGGTGTTTGCTGACAAACTGACAGTTTTAAGTAAATTTACCTTTTCGGGACACATTTCTTCGGCTACTCTATTACGTATTCTTTAATCATTTTTCCATCGGTGAATGGTTTTCCACGTTTTACGATTTCAAGAGCCACACGAAAGCTGGCACGAGTTGCAGCCTCTTGTTCAGTGTTAACTTTCATTAACAAAGATTGCTGCGATTTCAATCCACGCTTCAAAGCTTCAAATTTTTCTGTCCGCAAACTTCCTATATATTTTGAGTAATTTTGAAAATGTTTCGTTTCATAATGACGTTTAATGTTGTATTCTTTTAGAACGGCCATGGTTTCATTGCAAATCAAATCACTCAATCACGAAATATTGATACTTCCATTGATCTTTGAATGTTCTGCATTCTATTTTTCGCTTCTTCTCCATACTAGTAAATCACACAAAAACAGCAAGTCAAATCACGCACTACTTGATTTACAACACTACTTGACGCACTACTTTATTTCATGACAGTTTCGCTTCCTTCGCCTTCCCAAGGTAGACTGACTCGCGGTCGCGCCGCTAGCCTTTTTATACTCCAATTACTGCCATCTCGAAGTGAGTGGAATATGCCAGAACTTTCTCGAACCAAGCGCCATTTGTTAGCGATAGAGGATTCTACCACTACCTATTTCCACTTTTGACCACCAGATGTCAAGTGTCACGGTCGCAACAATACACAATAGTAACTGAACTAGCAAATTTAGCAAGCGTATGCTCGCTCGGGGCACGTATTGGGCGACTACTCTTGAAATTATAGATAATGGCAGGAAAATTAAAACGGTTTTGGCCTTTGGAACTTACTGGAGTAAGCAGTATGGCCCTAAGGCTGGAAAGTTTGGAGACCCCTGCCCTAATTCATTAATTTTGATTCTTTTAATTTGAAT
Organism: Dynastes maya; assembly: GCA_029619315.2. NCBI lineage: Eukaryota > Metazoa > Arthropoda > Insecta > Coleoptera > Scarabaeidae > Dynastes > Dynastes maya. The sequence goes on from JAROYE020000003.1 coordinate 1,381,690, forward strand.
ATTCGTTAAATATCAAAATGTAGTAATTCGAATTATTCTCAGTTATTATTTGAATTCTAGCATTTTGATAAGTTATATTATTAATTCTTGATTTCTTAGAAGAATGACTCCATTAATATTACTATATTGTGGGGGATAATCAAAGTCGCAAAGTTATTTTGACATATTTATTTCTTGAACGTATTTTTTGTAAAATTCGCACAAATTTAAATGTTTTTACCAAATAATTTACAAACTGTTTCAATATTCCAACACTGTTGGTTTGGCATCAAAATCCGGCTCGAAGGACCAAAGATGCGCGTGGCTGTAAAACGTTGAAGGAATTGACGCACCTGGGTTCTTCAGGATTGGATATAAAGTACAACGACTGCAATTGATTCTATATTTATATTTTAAGAATAGTAACGACTTGCACTTAAACAGAATAACAGCAAAGTTAATACAAACATAAAGGTGTACTGGCTGGAGTTGCATACACCATTTTACTCGATGAGAGTTAGTGAGTGCCTCATAGATGATATAAATGGCTTTTTTCTGTATTAGACTTCAGTTATTTAAATAGATTTATGTGAAGGCAAGTGTAAACACAGCGTTGAAGCGGTAGGGTGATAAACTGGAAGAAAAAGCGCGTAATTTAAATCGCTGTGGGGTAAATGTGTATATATATATATACATTATTTTATTTTGCTGCAAATGAAGCTTATGTTAATGAGTTCATTGCCCAATGATGTGAATCCCTAAGTTAATGAGTACTATTTTTACACTCCATAAAAAATGCTCCCGAAAATATTAAAGAATTGAACAGAAATAATTTGGTATGAAAATTTGTGCCTACTGCCTAGCATATAATTTTATAATGTATCATAAATGGATGTTATAAGATCTGCGTCGTATTTTAGAAACGATATATGTACATTTTCTAAAAGTATCATTGAACGTAGCCTCGATAAAGTATGTACAAGGTTATTGCATAGTAATATAAAAGACTAAAACAACACTTTCTTTTTCCCAACCATATTTATTAGTAAAGCGAGGTAAGTACAATACTGAAAAATAAGTAACTGAATAATAAGAGCCAGTCAAGAATTATAATATCTGGAAAGTTGTGAAACACTAACCTTCTTAAGCAGCGTTATCAAGTAGGTTGAGGTACTCAGTATTATCACTAGAGTTTGTTAAAAAGGTGGTACCGGCAGTGGCGCACCACATAAAAGTAGGTACGTAATATACAATACTAGTCAAAAATAATATTGTTATCTTTTCCTGTCGTCTTAATATCCACCGTGGCAATTGGCAACCGCCCCGGTAAGCTGCGTAGAATTGCAACATCAGCAACGCCTCCACTGTCGATTCATTCAACCGTCGACGGTGTTGTGAATACGTTGTCGTATACTTCGAAAATGATCGTTCGACATCCAGTGAAGTAAGATTTGCAAATGTCAGATATTCCTTTTCATCTGGGCACTCTTGATTTTCAGTTATAGACCGAACCTTTTGTAAATCGGGATTTTTCGTTAAAATTGCACCAAATTATTGAGTAACATCGACACCTGTAGTGCTCGTCAAATCTAGAGCGATTTGTAAATTGTTTATGCAATTTAATGCGTCTCGTGCAGATACGTGACTGTTTTCTAATTGCTCAATAGCTTGTACAACTTCAGAATAGTTCATGGAAATTTCATCTATTTATTATTGAACGTCCGAATTGGAAAAAAGTTGCTGACTGTCTCGAACTGCTGCAGAATCATTTGAATCAAGTTTCAAGATGACATTTTTCACTTGTGAAAAATATTTTCAGCAAATGGTACAGTACATGCCAGCGCCCTCCAAACCAAAATTGTGACTGTGGTTTCAGACAATAGTGGAAATATTAAGTCAACCAACGATTGTCTACAGAAGCATGTATCGCTCATACATTAAATTTATCAATGCATGAAACCCTAAAGAAAAACAATAAAGTCAGTGACATTCTAAAAAAATGCAGATCAATTGTGGGACATTTCAAACATAGTGTAACTGCTATAGAAAAACTAATTCAAATGCAACAACAATTAAATGTTAGTGTTCTAAAGGTCAAACAAGATGCGGTAACATGGTGGAACTCCACTTACATAATGCTCCGATGTTTAGTGGACATTAAGGTTCCACTGGTAGCTGTGATGTTAAGCTTGCCAATGGCTCCTATGATGCTTAATCCAGATGAATGGATAGTAGTGGAAGACTGTATTTAGATCCTAAAAATGTTGGATTTAATGACAAGAGCATTATCTGGAGAGAAATTCATCACATTATCATCCATAATTCCACTTGTGCGAGGAGTTCAGCGTTCCACGAACATAATAGATTGCAAAACGGCTGTTGGGGCTGAATTAAACACTGACATGCTTTTTGTGCTTTCCCGACGCCTGGGAAATTATGAAAAAGACAAAATATCGGCAAAGGCCACTTTTTTGGATCCTCGTTACAGAAAAATTGGATTTGGGACCCAAGAAAATGTGGAGAAATGGATTTTAGATAGACTTGAGAGTCTCATTGCTGGTTCACTTTCTACTTCTACACCTGTGTCAGAGACTAAATATACGCCTAATGACTCTGATGTTAATATGTTGTAAAATTATCTTGAGAGCAAAATCGCCCAATCTACAAATGTATTAGCTCTTTCACCTAAAGCAGAAGCTATTCTAATGATAAAGCAGTGTTTATCTATGCCAAACATACCTCCAACATGCAATCCTTTGAGCTTATGGATGGAAAACAAACATTTGTTTCCTGAATTGTTCAAACTCCATGAAAAATATCTTTGTGCACCAGCCACTTCTATGCCGTCAGTGAGAATATTTTCAAAAACTGGTCTCATAACCAATTTGCGAAGAAACCGACTGGCACCTAAAAATTTAGATTATATTGTTTTTTTTGTGGTAAACAATTTTAAATTAAATTAACGCCAATCTAGGTAAATCATTACGACCGGTAAGTTGTAGATTGTATACGCATATAATGAGTATAGAACGTTATTAAAAAGTGCGAAGAGTTTGTGTAACGACTTGTGACATAATAAATTAGTTAATAGAAAGAGTGTTTTCATGTACGAGACTCGCATCCTACATTTACAACAAATTTGCAATAAAATTTTATTCAACCTCATGTGATCCATACATACACACCACTTAACAAATGAAATTTACTAATGATTTCGATTATTTGACAGAATCCCAGTGAGGAGTAAATTATTTCCAAACTCGAAACCTCAAAATTTCGAATTCAAATCTCGAATCGTAATCCAACACTAATTCCTACCGCCAAAACAGTACGGTATCGATAACAGCGGTTACCGTTGAACAAGCGGTCACTCGCCAAAAAATGCTTTATGCATTATGTCAAAATGATCTCAATAAAGAAAATTCTGCAGATGCGATCACAAAAATGACTAAAGAATATGATGAACTGCATAAACTTTACGATAATAACTTTGAAGAATATAGTAGTAAGGCAGACATTAAATTAGAAGATTCTATAGTTCAAACTGGAGATTCTCCGGATACAAAAACAGGAATATCTTTGATAAGCGACAACATCGTAGCACAAGATGTCTTATTGGAAAATATTAAAGTTGAAAATTTGGATGAGCAGTTAAACAAAGATACTGGTAGTTCTAAGAACTCCGAGAAATGCTATAGCAATGCAGACATTAAATTAGAAGATGTTATAATTCAAACGGGAGATTCTCTTGATTCAAAAGCAGGAATAACAATGATAAGCGACAACATAGCCCAAGATGTCTTATTGGAAAATATTAAAGTTGAAAATATGGATGAGCAGTTAAGTAAAGATACTAGTAATTCTAGGAACTGTGAAAAATACAATAGTAATGCAGATATTAAATTAGAAGATGTTATAGTTCAAACGGGAGATTTTCTTGATTCAAAAGCAGGAATATCTTTGATAAGTGACCACAACATAGCACAATGTATCTCATTGGAAGATGTTAGAGCTGAAAATTTCAACAACCAAGGCGATAAAAACTTTAAATACTCTCGTAAGCTCGACAATATTGCTCGTTTGTGTGCAATGCGGAAAATCATTCGAAGGGAAAAGCAAACTATGTCAACATATTAGGGAGGTACATTTTACCAGGGAGGATCACTCCTGTTGTTATTGTAAGCGGACATTTCGTTTCAAATTTGATCTGACGGGACATATTAGAACACATACAGGTGAAAAGCCCTTTACTTGCGAAACTTGTAAAAATTCGTCTTCTTCACATGTTGAAAACCACATCCGTGAAAGTCCTTTTACTTGCAAGATATGTAAGAAATCATTTTCCAAGAAATCCGCATTGACAAATCATATTAAATATCACACCAGTGAAAAACCTTTTACTTGCGAGATTTGTAAACAATCATATTATCGGAAATGTGAACTAGTAACACATATTAAAATACACACGGGTGGAAAGCCTCTTACTTGCGAGATTTGTAAAAAAACATTTTCTCGGAAGAGCGATCTGGCAATTCATATTCATAAACACACCGGTGAAAGGCCTTTTACTTGCGAGATATGTGAAAAGTCATTTTTGCGGAAATATACACTGCTGGATCATATTAAAATACACACCGGTGAAAAGCCTTTCTCTTGTAAAATTTGTAAAAAATCATTTCTTTGGAAGAATGTACTGGCAGCTCATACTAAAATACACACCGGTGAAAAGCCTTTTACTTGCAAGATATGTGAAAAGTCATTTTTGCGTAAATACACACTGCTGGATCATATTAAAGTACACACTGGCGAAAGGTCTTTTACTTGTGAGATTTGTAAAAAATCGTATTATCGGAAGGGCGAACTTGTGACTCATATTAAAACACACACTGGTGAAAATCTTTTTACTTGTGAGATTTGTAAAAAATCATTTTTTCGGAAGAGTGAATTGATAACTCATATTAGAATACACACCGGTGAAAGGCCTTTTAGTTGCGAGATATGTGAAAGGTCATTTATCGGGAAATCTAGACTGAGGAATCATATGAAAACACATACTGGTGAAAAACCGTTTACTTGCGAAGTTTGTAAAAAATCATTTTCTCGGAAACGTGGACTAATAAATCATATTACAACACATACCAATGTAAAGCCTTTTACTTGTGAAGTTTGTAAAAAGTCATTTTGTGTGAGGGATCGACTGAATAGACATATGAAAACACACATTGGTGATGAGTGTCTTATTGCCAAGTTTATAAAAAGTGATTTGGCTGTTCTTCAGGATTAAAAGGATATGAGAGTGCATACAAAGGATTTTCCTTATTCTTGTAAGTTGTGTTTAGCTAAATTTAAGAACCTACAAAGTGTAAGAGGGCATATAAAGCTAAATACAGGATTGTTGTTACTTGGTTAAGTTCTTTGGTTGACTTTTGATACACAGAATTGCCTGTAACTCCGAGTGCGTATTAACTGAAAATTTGTGTTCTTGCTATTTAATACGGCAATATCATCCGCATACCAATTACTTGTGTCATTTTTTTGTATTAATAACGATAATAATAATACGTATTTTTGTGAAGAAGTGGCGCGAAGTGCACTTACACCCGAATTCATTAATTTTTATTTTAGTTTCAATATTCGTTAAATATTAAAATTTAATAATTCGAATAATTTTCTTATTATTTGAAGTCCGGCATTTTGATAAATTATATTATTAATTCTTTATTTATTAAAAGAAAAAGACCCCGTTAATATTATTTTGTGCGGGATAATCAAAGCCATTTCGATAATTTACTTGATGATATTTTTTGTATTTAAATATTTTTACCAAATAAATTGCAGGCCGTTTCAATATACCAACGCTGTTGGATTGGCACCAAAATCCGGCTCGAAGGACCAAGGATGTGCGTAGATGTAAAACGTTGAAGGAGTTGACGCGCCTGCGTTCATCAGCATTGGATATAAAATACAACGACTACAATTGATTGTAGATTTATATTTTAAGAACAGTAACAACTTGCAGTTAAACAGAATAACAGAAAAGTTGATACGAGGGATGATCGTAAAATAAGGTTCCCAAATCCTACAGCAGCAATAAGACGTTTAGGCGAAATCCGACAACATTGGCGTGTGCAGCAGCTCTCCCACTCGATATACGTACCACTCCTGTCTCGCTACGCCACTCAGTGTTGGCTAAGCAGCCGTCCGAGATGGAACCCCCGATCGCCGCTACCGCCAGGTGCGAAATCCGCGCTGTGATATGTTTTCTAAACGCGAAAGGCGTTTCACCAATAGACATTCATCGTCAATTAACTGAAGTTGGTGGAGAAAAGTGTATAGCTGTTCAACACGTCCGCAGATGGTGTAGGGAATTCACTGGAGGTCGGACGGAAATTCACGATGAAGAGCGGAGCGGAAGACCATCAGTCTTTCAGAGGAAATCGTTGAAAAGGTCGAGAGCATACTGCTTGAAGATCGGAGGGTCACCATTCGTCAACTCGCTCTTTGGATTCCTGAGATTTCCAACACTACAATTGAAAAGATTTTGACTGGCGGCAGAATTTTACGACATGGGGATACAGAAGTTGGAGCACCGTCTGCAAAAATGCTTGGATAGAAATGGCGATTATGTCGAAAAATAGCTTAAGTTTTTACCTTTAAAACGATGTGTAATATTAAGGAAATAAAGATTGCTGTCTATTTTTAAAAAATACGGGAACCTTATTTTACGATCATCCCTCGTATAAACATAAAGGTGTACTGGCTGGAGTTGCATGCACCATTTTACTCGATGAGAGTTAGTGAGCGTCTCATAGATAACATAGATGGCTTTCTTTTGTTTTAGACTTCAGTTATTTAAATAGATTTAAGTGAAGGCAGGTACAAATACGGCATTGAAGCGGAAGGATGGTAAACTAGAAGAAAAAGCGCGTAATTGTATATACGGTGAATATTCGATTTAGTCACCTTGACTGGAAACAAAATTTTAAGAAAGTTGCTTTTAACAAATGTTGATTATATCAAAATGGGTAGTCGATATTTTTAAAATAATATATATTATATTTATATATTTAGATAAGTAATTAAAAAAAAAAAGAAATTAAATCTTTACTGAACCACAACAAATCTTATTAATTATCATTATCAAATGAACAAACACATTTAGTAATACATAACAAATTTATTCAAACTTTTTATTAACTGCTTTTTCTGGAAATTTTCTTAAAAGTAGAATATGCTGGACAGGAGGAACACTTTCCGATCATCCGATAGCTAAATTGAATAAGCTGATTACTAGAATTGCTCAATTTGCGCCAACAGCCAGTGGCGGGCGCATAAAAGTTTACACAAAGTAAATGGTCAGAAATAAAGTATAATACGTGCTCAAACACTTACCGTCTTAAGAGTCTTCCGTGAAATCACAAAGTGAATAATGTCTGTTAAATATCTGCAACATTAGATATGTTTCCACTGTTGTTTCGGCAAACCGAGTGCGGCGTGAGAAAAAAGTGTGTTTATATGCAGAAAACGACGTTCTACATCTAGTGGCGTTATATTTGCGTAATTAAAATAATATTTGGAACAACTTAACGGTTCTGTTGGCGCACCTTCGCAAATTTGTCTTAATGTGCCAAAATCAGAGTCTTTCTCTAAAACATTTTCAAACCTTTCTAGAACACAAACATTTTTTGTGTCTTCTACCGCGCATAGCTGTGCGTGAACATGTTACACCATTTGCAGAGATTCCATTAACGACACCGAAGGATTTTGTAATTTTTCTATTGCCTCCACTAGTCCGAAGTAATAATTCTGAATAGTTTCTAAATCCGTTTTAAACTGGCTTTCATTGATAGCCGCAGCTTCCTTTGGATCGAATTGTAAAACCACGTTCTTAATATTCTCAAAATATTTATGATAATCAAACGCGGCCTGTAATCATGTTCCCCAACATTTAAGAATCTGCCACATGACTGAAAGCATGAATTTTACATGTAATATAACGGTAGATTACATGTAATAAAGGTAACGCGTAAATTAAATTTAAATTTGTCATAGTGTCGTGTGTAATTTTTTTTGAAGAATGCTGTTTACTATTTACGTGACGTAGACAATCCCCTTTGGGCCAACACATTAAAGGGATATTACAAGCTACACATTGAATTTTAACGCCATCATAATTTAGGTCAGGCATTTCTGCTATAAATTCTGTAACTTTGTCCAACATTGGTCGTTTTCGCGACGTAGGCTACATTTTTAAAACAAACGTAGAACTACGAAATAGTATTTACGGCAGCGTACATGTATACACAACAGATTTGGTTGAGACTCGCAGTTATACTGACGGTTGTATCGAACCTCCGTCACTGCCCGTTGGCACTAGAGGGCAACTCTACTGATTACTTCATCAATGTTAAACCTGAACATAAAGCAGATAAGAGTTTGATTTATAGGTAGATTGAAAAAAGTCGAATAAAAATTAATATACTAACATTATAATTAAGAAACTATGACGCGTATTATTTATAACTTGTAACATTATTAACGAACACTGCGCTTACAATAATAAATAAATCAAATTATAACATCAACGTATCTGTTGAGCATGAGTCAAACGATTCTACACACCTAGAGTTATTCTATGCCTATATAGAGCTAACTTGTGATAAACACGAAAACATGCAAATTTGAATTTCTTTGCCAAGTTTTCTCGAATTGTATCGAGAATGCACGATTCGACAACATTGACTCAATACTGATACAGTTCCTGAAATGAGAGTCAGATAGCAGCACTAGTTCAATTATCACGGTATAGAGTGCCGGTAGTATGGTTATAGTGCTATAGATGAAACCCAAGAAATACCTTTAATTTTATTGCAATCACAGAAATGGCTGTGGAATGTAATGAGTTGCTTGTACATTACAATAATAACTTTGAAGAATATAGTACTGATGCAGACATTAAATTAGAAGATTTTAGAGTTCAAACAGGAGATTTTCTTGATTCAAAAGCAGGAATATCTATGATAAGCAACAACATCCTAGCACTAGGAGTCTTATCGGAAGATATTAAAGTTGAAAATTTGGATGAGCAATTAAGCAAAGATATTGCTAGCATTGGAAACTGTGAAGAATATAATAGAGACGCGGACATTAAATTTGAAGAATTTATAGTTCAAGCGGGAGATTTTGCTGATTCTAAAACAGGAATATCTATGATGAATGACTACAACGTAACACAAGGTGTCTTATTGGAAAATGTTAAAGTTGGAAATTTGAACGATCAAAACGATAAAAACTTTAAATACGAACATGAACTGGAAGCTCACAAGGTCTCTGATAAGCTCGACAAGATTGTTGTTTGTGGGCAATGTGGAAAATCGTTCGAAGGCAAAAACGAATTACATCAACATTTTGATAGAGTACATTTTGCCAGTAAAGTTCACTCATGTAGTTATTGTGAACGGACATTTCCCTGCCAAATTGATCTGACGAGACATTTTACAACGCACACTGGTGGAAAGCCCTTTACTTGCGAAATTTGTGAAAAATCATTTTCTCGAAAGAGTAAACTGACAACTCATATTAGAATGCATACTGGTGAAAGGCCTTTTACTTGTGAGATATGCGAAAAGTCATTTACTCAAAAATACAAACTGACGACGCATATTAAAATACATACCGGTGAAAAGTCTTTTACTTGCGAGATATGTAAGAAGTCATTTTCTGGGAAATATTCGCTGACGACTCATATTAAAATACACAGTGGTGAAAAGCCTTTCAGTTGTGAAATTTGTAAAAAAGCATTTGGTCGGAAGAGTGTATTGGCAGCTCATATAAAACTACACACCGGTGAAAGGCCTTTTACTTGCGAAATTTGTAAAAAGTCATTTTCTGGGAAATGTACGTTGAGGACTCATATTAGAATACACACCAGCGAAATGCCTTTTACTTGCGAAATTTGTAAAAAATCATTTTATCAGAAGAGTAAACTAACAACTCATATTAAAAAACACACCGGTGAAAGGCCTTTTAGTTGCGAGATATGTGAAAAGTCATATTGTGAGAAATATCGACTGACGAATCATATTAGAATACACACCGGTGAAAAGCCTTTTACTTGCGAGATTTGTAAAAAATCATTTTCTTGGAAGGGTGATCTGGCAACTCATATTAAAAAACACACTGGTGAAAGGCCTTTCAGTTGTGAGATATGTGAAAAGTCATTTTCTGAAAAACGTAGGTTGACGAAACATATTAAAATTCACGCTGGTGAAAAACCCTTCGCTTGCGAGATATGTGAAAAGTCATTTTCTCTGAAATATAACCTGGCGATTCATATGAAAACACATGTCGGTGAAAAGCCTTTTACTTGTGAAGTTTGTAAAAAGTCATTTTCCCAGAAGTGCGTACTAATGACTCATATTCGAACACACACGGGTGAAAAGCCTTTTACTTGCGGAGTTTGTAAAAAATCATTTTCTCAAAGGGGTGGACTGAGAAGTCATATTAAAAGACATACCGACGAAAGGCCTTTTACTTGGGAAGTTTGTGAAAAGTCGTTCTGTGAGAGGGATCAACTGAAGAAACATATGAAAACGCACGCTGGTGGCCTTACTACGGCATTTGCAAAAAACCATTTGGATGTTCTGCAGGACTAAAGGAACATGAGAATATATACGCGGGATTCCCCTTATTCTTGTAAGTTGTGTTCATCTAAATTTAAGAACATACAAAATGTAAGACGGCATATAAAGCTGCAAATGAAAAAGAAGGTTTAACAATCAATTAGTCAAGATAAAATATAGGATTTTTTGTTACCTACTTCGTTAACTGAACACTCTTGTTTCTGCTATTAGGGCAATATTCCCCGATATGCAATTACTTGTGTAATATTCTCAATAATTTGTTTCTTGAACGTATTTTTTGTAAAAATCACACAAAGTTAAATATCTTTACCAAATAATATGTAGGCTGTTTCAATATTCCAACACCGTTGGTTCGGCACCAAAATCCGGCTCGAAGGATCAAAGATGTGCGTGGCTGTAGAACGTCGAAGGAATTACCGCGCCTCTGTTCTTCAGGATTTGATATAAAGTACAACGATTGCAATTGATTCTATATTTATATTTTAAGAATAATAACAACTTGTACTTAAACAGAATAACGAGAAAGTTAATATAAACATATTTGCATTTCCAGTATCTGTTTTTCTTTTGTTTCCTCATCTTTTTCATAAAAGAAACATTTTATTTTATAGGGTATCTGTCATAAAACAAAATTGTGATATTCCTTTTGTGCATTGTAACCATACAGATAAGATATTAATAATACATTGCAGGTGTATCTACTTATTCTCATTAACCTATAACCACCCCAAAAAGGTTGGTTTTACTGTCCCTCCAGCTAGGACAGGGCGAGGTATGGCAGAGGTCCATCAAGGTTGAGATATGTGATATGCACAAATAGGGGCGCCAGGAACTTTTTAAAGAAGAACGCCAAAAACTTTGTTGCACCTCTCCTTGATGTGTGGAAATACTTTTGAGACGTGGATTTTGCAATTTTAAGGATTTTATTTGGACAAAAAGAAAAAAAATTAAAAAATATTTAACAATAAAAAAGATAATCGAATTTTAGTTGTGTGGTTTTTCATATAAAAATCAAAATAGTGCTATCACTCTAGGTGTTCTTGTCTAAAAACCTGGCTCCTGGGCGTCGTTTCCGGGCAGGTGGATAGCTCTTTCCTAACACACGGTACCGCTTCTTAGGTCGTAACTCGCTAAGGATCTGCTACCATAGATAGAATAATTGTTCTTGGGTTTATAAGTACCTAAGAGTACAAAAGAAAAACCAGCAAAAACGGAAGCTAAAGTGAACGAAATCAGGGAAAGAATGAAGTGAAAACGTATTTATGTTCAATGAATATTGAAAAGAAAAAAAAATTAGAACGAATTTATTTCACTAGGAATTTAATATGAATCTAAAAATTTAACATTCAAATAAAGAAAGAAAAGGATCTTCAGTAATTTGCCAAGAAAAAAAAATGTTAAATGTATAAAGCTTTTAAAATAAACCTTTAATTACAAACACTACGGAAGTAACATTCTACTTCAAAGAAGGGATAAATTTTCTAGCAATTTAGTATCAGAAAAAAATTACAGGAGAGAAGCCATCTTAACTCGTGCACTAGGCTCGACGAAAAGAAACATGTGCGATAAGGTAAAAATGGAATTCGTGAAAAGCAATAAGATAAAACTTACAAAATCTACGCTGCAATAAAATTTTATCACAAATTAAGATATGTTAAGAAATGATCGCTCAAAAGTACTCACCCATTTAAGGTAATAAAGGACATTTACACGCCTCACGTCTGATCCTTATCAGAGCTCGTGATTTCATTCGGCCGAGGATACGCGTCAAAATCGTACGCAATAAAAAAAAACTTAAAAGAAAAATTCAATGTTGCAATAAATCGAAATAAATATTCGTGCGTATACAGCACCGTTCAAAATAAACAGACCGCGTAACAATAAAATTGTTACAAACCCTTATCCTTGAAATATTCAAGCATAACAAAAAAAATTACAAATATTTTGAATTCAGACAGCATATCTCGCATTAAAATTGTAAATGGATATTTTTGCTTTTATAATGTTGTATGTATTTATATGAATGTGCCGTAATACAATTATGTAGTATACATGGATATTAATGAATTAATGGATTTTTTTTTCTACTTATTTATTCCTGGAACAAACGATCAAACATTCAATACTTTGTATTTGGTTCCACAGCAGCTACGTGTTGATCATAGCTTACATTCTATCGGGACGCATCCCGTGAGTTAGGCATGGGACATCAGTGATAAAACGTAAATTTCGAACACCAACGTCGATATTTGGAAATTATCGACTAGAAACATGAATATCTTTTCACCTTAGTTTCGAAGTATTACGCTTTTGGGAACAGCAGTAAGCGTTGTCAGATTTAGGGTACTATAGTCCATTCACTTTAAGAATATAGCGTTGGGCAAGCTAGACTTATATTTTCGACGTTTGCTATTGGCTAATCCCTAAGACAAAATTACACACGACGAAAGAAGGATGTCTGTGCATACGAAATTTATGTTGGATAAAATGATATATTGCTAATCGCCACCTTTTTCTAATGTCAGTTGTCAAAGATCTTCGTTGCTTTAGATTGACTATTTGGTTGTTTCTTGTGTTTCTCGTTATATTATTATTTATTTAGCATATTGCATTAAAATTGTTCTTGTCAGAACACGATTAATACGATATTTACGGAGAGGAGGTATTTTTTTCCAATTATTTAATCGAGTTAAATCTTGGCAGTGTTACACGGACGCCGATTGCAGCGCTATCTACTATATTCTTAAAGTGAATGGACTATAGATACTTTGATATAGCAGGTTGGTACTTATGCTTTCTCGACAATATTTCTGTCATCATTAGTCTGGGCAAACAGCGGTAACAGTCAGTGTGTTTTCGGCATTAAAAAACATTTATTCCGCACGTCGTACTCACTTGACTGAAGCAGCTGTGGAAACATATCTAATGATTCAAATATTTAACAGATGTTACCCAGTTTGAGATTTCACGGAAGACTTTTAAAACGGTAAGCGGCTCGAAGGACCAAAGATGTGTGCGGATGTAAAACGTCGAAGGAGTTGACGCGACCGGGCTCTTCAGGATTGGATATAGAGTACGGACGGAGTAAGGACTGCGATTGATTCTAGATTTATATTTTAAGAACAGTAACAACTTGTACCTAAATAGAATAACAAAAATATATTGAATTTAAGAAAAAGGAATTTAAAATTTTATTAATTTATTAAAATATGTTTAACATATTAATGAGTTTGCAATTAAATTTATAAAAAATATGTTTGAAACATCTAAAGATAAACATGTAAAAAATAGAGTATGCATTTATTAAATATAATAGTTACTACTAGAATAAAATTTCTCTCGCTTTTCATTTAATAACAAAGAATAGTGAAATGTACACAGTTTGTGAAAGAAGATCATTTCAGCTCATCCAAATTATGAAGACGATTTTGAAAAATGTAATTTTTTAAACAAGGAAATAAATAAAAATCCAGTGGTGTGAGGTCTGGAGAATGAGCTGGCCAGATACCTCTATCTCTGCTAATTATTCTGTCGTTGTAAAATTCTTGTAAATACTCAACCGTTGCATGAGCAGTATTTGTTGCTCCATCTTGTTGAAAATATCCTAACGTTAACTCATCATCATGTAGCTCGTTTAAGAGTGGGTCCTAAATTTGGGTTCGGTACCTGTCACCCTCGATGGTATCGTGAAAACATATTGGACCTATAATGCGCTGTCTAGATATACCTACACAAATACCAATTGTAATAGGATGTAAAGTTGTTTCAACAAAATTATGAGGATTATTTGAAGCCCAAGTTCTGTAGTTTTTATTATTAACATAACCCAATAAATGAAACCATGCTTCATGTGACGTAAATGTTAAATCGAGGATATCGTTACTGTCATTGAACCAGTGGGAATACTACATTCTTTCTTCATAGTCTACTGGTAGTAACTCTTGCACTGCAGGCACTTTATAAAGAGGCATATGGCTTTGTTTTCAATATTCGACAATGTACCGTATGATTTGCCTGTTTAATAAATACCAATTATAACAAATTATTTTTGTAAATAGTTGTAACAAGCCCGATTGTACAATCAATTTTCGAATCGACTTCTTAGGACTTTGTTCGATACTGTTTGGAATATCTTCAATAATTTCTTCCGTCATTTCTGTGGGACGTTCAGATGACTTCCCTTTACAAATGCATTCCTTATTCTCAAAACGTTCAACAAATCTTTCTTTGTGCTGAGCAAATGTTTTGTATGGAATATTAACATTGGGAAACTCCACGTTCCATCTTCACTCCCAGTGCCACTGCGAAAATGAGCCTTCAAAATAAAAGTCTCCTGCTCTTTTGTAAAAACACTGGGCTTACAGTAATAAATAAACCAAACTATAACGAAACAAGGTAAACACATGTAAATTTTGACTTTCTTTCCCAAGTTTTCTCAAAATGTGTGGAAAATCCGGAATTTGATTTTGTTCAACACCATCCCAGTAATAATAATGACTAATCTAATGACTTAATACGATACAGTTTTTGAAAAGAGCGACAGATCGCAGCACTAGTTACATTTTTGGTGGTACTCCAGGGGTTGCGGTTAGAGTGGGCTAGAGTTGAAACCGAAAATTTTGGGATATCCATTATCTCAATAAATAAAATTTTGTAGATGCGATCACAAAAATGGCTACAGACATTAAATTAGAAGATTTTAAAGTTCAAACAGGACATTTTCTTGATTCAAAAGCAGGAATATCTGTGATAAGCGACAACATCCTTGCACAAGGAGTCTTATCGGAAAATATTAAAGTTGAAAATTTGGATGAGCAATTAAGCAGAGATATTGGTAGCACCGAGAGCTGTGAAAAATATAATAGTGACGCGGACATTAAATTAGAAGAATTTATAGTTCAAGCGGGAGATTTTCTTGATTCAAAAACAGGAATATCTTTGATGAGTGACCGCAATGTAACACAAGGTGTCTTATTGGAAAATGTTAAAGTTGAAAATTTAAACGACCAAAACGATAAAAACTTTAAACACGAACATGAACTAAGAGCTCGCAAGGATAAACTTGACAAGGTTGTTGTCTGTGCGCAATGTGGAAAATCCTTCGAAGGGAAAAACAAATTACATCAACATTTTAGTAGAGTACACTTTGCCAGGAAGGTTCACTCATGTAGTTATTGTGAACGGACATTTTGTCGCAAAATTGATCTGACAAGACATATTAGAACACACACTGGTGAAAAGCCCTTTACTTGCGAAACTTGTAAAAAATCATTTTGTCGTAAGAGTGATCTAGCAACTCATATTAAAGTGCATACCGGTGAAAGGCCTTTTACTTGTGAGATATGTGAAAAGTCATTTTCTCAAAAATACAGACTGACGACTCATATTAAAATACATACAGGTGAAAAGCCATTTACTTGCGAGATATGTGAAAAGTCGTTTGCAGATAAATATACATTAAGGACTCATATTAAAATACACACTGGCGAGAAGCCTTTTACTTGCGAGATATGTAAAAAGTCGTTTTCTGAGAAATATACGTTGACGACACATATTAAAATACATACTGGTGAAAAGCCTTTTACTTGTGAAATATGTAAAAAATCATTTTGTCAGAAAAGTGTACTGACAACTCATTTTAAAATACACACTGGCGAAAAGCCTTTTACTTGTGATATTTGTAAAAAGTCATTTTACCGGAAGAGTGAAATGGCAATGCATATTAAAAGACACATTGGTGAAAAACCTTTTACTTGCGAAATATGTAAAAAGTCGTTTCCTGAGAAATATAGACTGACGATTCATATTAAAAAACACACGGGTGAAAAGCCTTTTACTTGCGCGATTTGTAAAACATCATTTTCTCGGAAGAGTCATCTGGCAACTCATATTAAAAAACACACCGGTGAAAGGCCTTTTACTTGCGAGATATGTGAAAGGTCATTTTCTGAAAAATGTACGTTGACGAATCATATTAAAATCCACACCGGTGAAAAGCCTTTTTCATGCGAAATTTGTAGAAAATCATTTTGTCGGAAAGGTGTACTGGCAATTCATATTAAAATACACACCGGTGAAAAGCCTTTCACTTGCGAGATATGTGAAAAGTCATTTTCTGTGAAATATAAACTGACGATTCATATGAAAACACATACCGGTGAAAAACTATTTACTTGCGAAGTTTGTAAAAAATCATTTACTCAAAAGGGTGGACTCATAAGTCATATTAAAACACATACCGATGAAAAGCCTTTTACTTGCGAGGTTTGTAAAAAGTCGTTTTATGCTAGGGATCGATTAAATAGACATATTAAAACACACACTGACGAAAAGTGTCGTACTGCGAAGTTTGTAAAAAGTCATTTGACTGCACTTCAATGCTAGAAGGACACGAGACTGAATACGTGGGATTTCCCTTATTCTTGTAAGTTGTATTCGGCTAAATTTAAGAACCTACAAAGTGTAAGATGGCATATAAAACTGCAAATTAAAAAGATTTAACAATTAGTCGAGATAAAATATAGGATTTTTTTTTTAATTCGTTAAATTTTTGATTGACGATATGCAAAATTGCCTGTAGCTCTGAATCATGGTCAACTTTTGCTATTGCGGCAATATCGTCCGCATCTGCAATTACTTGTATCATTTCTTGTATTAATAACAATAATAATATTAATCATAATATAGTGAAGGATTGGCGTGAACTGCATGCACTTACACCCTAATATATTAATTTTTATTTTAATTTCAATATTCTTTAAATATCAAAGTTTAATAATTCGAATTATTTTCAGTTATTTGAATTCTAGCATTTTGATAAATTATTTTATTAGTCTCTATTTCTTGAAGAAAAAAACTCATTGGTATTATTTTGTAGGGGTAATTGAAGTCATAAGTTATTTTCAATAATTTATTTCTTGAACGTATTTTTTGTAAAAATCACGCAAAATTAAATGTTTTTACCATATAATTTGCAGACTGATTCAACATTCCAACACTGTTGGTTTGGCACCAAAATCCTGCTCGAAGGACCAGAAGTGTGCGCGGATGTAAAACGTTGATGGATTTGACGCGCCTGGGTTCTTCAGGATAGGATATAAAGTACAAGGACTGCAATTAATTCTATATTTGTATTTAAAGAACAGTAACAATTTTACTTAAACAGAATAACAGGAAAGAAAGTTAATATAAACATGTTTCGCATTTGCAGAATCCGTTTTTCTTTTGTTTCTTCTAAAAAAAAACATTGTACGATATCTGTTATAAAACAAAATTTCAAGGTATTTCCGTTGAAACAGATTTAAAAAATATTCGTAGCTACTATAAACGATTAGCTGACGCAATAGACCAATTGCAAAATAGATCGTTATCATTATTGGAGTCTTTGCAAATTATGGACAGAGTGCGTGCACAGGTACTGACTGTACGTCTCGCAAAATATAATCGCGTTTTAGAAAAGTTCGAGAGTGTGCTACAGAAAGATCCCGATTTTAGCACACTAAAACAAATTTGTGATGGTGTATCGAATAATCCTCTGACAAAGTGCAAAGAGTATTTTAATCATGCATGTATAACATCGGTAGATGTTGAACGCTCTTTTTCAAAATATAAACTCATTTTCTCACCACGGCGGACATCGCTCACCGAGACAACTGTGGAAACACATCTAATGGTGTCAACTTTTTGCCACTCTTATCCATATGATGTTAATACTGATAATGGTGCTTCTAATTTTACTGTTCCGTAGCCAAGGCTCCTTAAAAGGGTGAGTGTTTCACTACTTTTCACATATTATAATTATGTATTAGTTCTGTTATTTTTTTTTCTATTTTCTTACTATTGTTTTTGTATATTAGGCAGGTACGCCTATGGCACGGCTCCCTATTACCGGGCTCTAGTAATCAGTAACCACTAACCTGGGCAAACAGCGGTAACAGTCAGTGTAGTAGATATGTGGTGCGGAGTCGGCGATTATTTATTTCACGCGTTCATAGCGTCAGTACTAAATCGAAGCTGTACGCGAATAGTTCTGTGTATATGTAGGCTGTCGTAACTTATTTCGTAATTATACGTTTATGTTCGCTTTAAAAATGTCGCAGTTAGGTACGTCGCGAAAATGACCAATGGCAGACACAATCAAAAACTTTATAGCGGACATGCCGGACTTAAATTTTGATGGCGCTAAAATTCAATGTCTAGTTTGTAAAATCCCTTTAATATGTTGGTCCAGAAGCCATTGTCAACATCACATCGAAAGCAAACAGTATTCTGCCGCAAAAAGTGGCATATGAGACCAAGAAAAATTTACATTTGATTTATGTGTTACTCTTATTTTATGTAGTCTATAGTTTCGTTTACTAGAACAAATTTGAGGTTTCAACTGTAAACTTTCACTTTTTTCAATAAAACGAATGTAGGCATCTGTAAAAATAGGAAACTGTAATTCCATAAAGGAAGAGGGGAGTACGTATGTACGGGAGGAGGGTAGAGTGTGGAATGTAGAGGAGAGTGTCGTAGAGTATTGTACCGCTTGTAAATTTTTGATATTATTAAACTATTTTTAAAACACAACGAGAGTTTTAAGACCCCGACACGATCTTCTTAATTTAACAGTGTTTAATTATATTAAAATATCAATTACAAAACAATACGACCGTTACACCGTCATTTCTCTCTAGCTTCTCTCTAACTGTCTTTTCACCTTTTGTTGCCAACTGTTATACATCTTACTTACGCGGGTAATTCAAAAATATATATATTAACATTAACAAAATTCCTAACACAACTAAGCAACTTTTAATGTTTATGAGTGATGGAGCTGCAAACATGCGTTCTTTGGGCCGATCTCACAGTAGTAACTTCTTACATGTAACGTGTAAAATCCATACTCTAAATCTTGCGGCACAAACGATTCGTACATGTTTTCCACTAGTAAATGCATTGATTGCTGGTACAAAGGCAGTGTTTCTAAAGTCCCCGAAACGTACCCGATTATTTCACAACCTGTGCCCTGATTTACCTGAACCACCACAGCCGATTATTACACGTTGGGGAACATGGTTGCGGCAATCAAGAAAAGCCAGGAAATATTTCAGTTTGTGATTTCACGGAAGACTTTTAAAACCAAGTTAGTGATTACACTAATCGGTTCGTATCTGTTGCGACCTTGTTACAAGAAACCAAATTTCCCGCTGCTTTGGAGTAGTTCTGCAGCCTGAGTTCGTTGGCGCAACTATTGTGGATTTTAATAACAAAAGAGTATCGGTTGATCAGAGAGTATTTTATCTCTCGCGTAGATTATCGGCAGCACTTGAGGGGCCTTATAGTTGAAGCGGAAGAAATAGGCCTCATTTTGGGTTATATTCTGTTATCTTAATAAACAAAGTTCTGTAAATGCGTTCACAAAAATGGCTATAGAATATGATGAATTGGATGAACATTACAACAACAATTTTGATGGATATAGTAGCGACGCAGATATTAAATTAGAAGATTCTATAGTTCAAACGGGAGATTTTTTTGATTCAAAAGCAGGAATATCTATGATAAGCGACAACATCCTAGCACAAGGTGTCTTATCGGAAAACATTAAAGTTGAAAATTTGGACGAGCAATTAAAGAAAGATATTGGTAGCGCTGAGAGCTGTGAAAAATATAATAGTGACACGGACATTAAATTAGAAGATTTTATCATTCAAACGGAGGATTTTCTTGATTCAAAAACAGGAATATCTTTGATAAGTGACCCCAGCGTAGCACAAGGTGCCGTATTGGAAAATGTTGAAGTTGAATATTTGAATGACCAGAGGGATGAAAATTTTAAATACAAACATGAACTGACAGCTCACAAGATCTCTAATAAGCTCAACAATAATGTTGTTTGTGGGCAATGTGGAAAATCGTTCGAAGGGAAAAGTAAACTATATCGTCATATTAGGGAGGTACATTTTACCAGAAAGGCTCACTCCTGTAGTTATTGTAAGCGGACATTTCTTTCCAAAATGAATCTGACGAAACATATTAAAATACACACCGGTGAAAAGCCTTTTACTTGCGAAATTTGTAAAAAATCGTTTTCTGAGAAGAGTACTCTGGCAACTCATATTAAAATGCATACCGGTGAGAGGCCCTTTACTTGTGAGACATGTGAAATGTCATTTTCTGTAAAATATAGACTGTTGGTTCATATTAAAACACACACTGATGAGAAGCCTTTTACTTGCAAGATATGTGAAAAGTCATTTCTTGAAAAACATAGATTAACAAGTCATATTAAAATACACGCTGGTGAAAAGCCTTTTACTTGTGAAACTTGTAAAAGATCATTTTCTGGGAAGAGTGATCTAGCAAGGCATATTAAAAAACACTCTGGTGAAAGGCCTTTTACTTGTGAGATATGTAAAAAATCATTTTCTTTGAAACATACCCTGAGGACTCATATGAGAATACACACCGGTGAGAAGCCTTTTACTTGCGAAATTTGTAAAAAATCATTTTCTCAAAAGAGTAGTCTTGTGTCTCATATAAAAACACACACCGGTGAAAGGCGTTTTACTTGTGGCAGGCGTTTTAGTTGCAAGATTTGCGAAAAATCATTTTCTGGGAAATCTAAACTGAAGAGACATACTAAAGTACACACTGGTGAAAAGCCTTTTACTTGCGAAATTTGCAAAAAATCATTTTCTGAGAAGAGTAGTCTGGCAATTCATATTAAAATGCATACTGGTGAAAAGCCTTTTACTTGCGAGGTTTGTGAAAAATCGTATTCTGGGAAATACAATTTGACGAGACATATTAGAACACACACCGGTGAAAAGCCTTTTACTTGTGAGATATGTAAAAAGTCATTTTTTGAGAAGAGTACTCTGGCAGTTCATATTAAAATTCACACCGGTGAGAGGCCCTTTACTTGTGAGATATGTGAAAAGTCATTTTCTCGGAAGAGAGAACTAGCAAATCATATTAAAAAACATGCTGGTGAAAGGCCTTTTACTTGTGAGATATGTAAAAAGTCATTTTTCGATAAAAATACATTAACGAGTCATATTAGAATACACACTGGTGAAAAGCCTTTTACTTGCGAAATTTGTAAGAAGTCGTTTTCTCAGAAGAGTGCTCTTGTGACTCATGTAAAAACACACACCAGTGAAAGGCCTTTTACTTGCAAGATTTGTGAAAAATCATTTTCTGGGAATTATAAGCTGATGAGACATATTAAAATACACACCGGTGAAAGCTTTTACTTGCGAAATTGTAAAAATCATTTCTGAGAAGATACTCTGGCAGTTCATTTTAAAAATTTCACACCGGTGAGAGGCCCTTTACTTGTGAGATATGTGAAAAGTCATTTTCTGTGAAATATAAACTGGCGACTCATATTAAAATTCATACTGGTGAAAAGCCTTTTACTTGCAAGATATGTGAAAAGTCATTTGCTGAAAAAGATAGATTAACGAGTCATATTAAAATACACGCTGGCGAAAAGCCTCTTACTTGCGAGATATGTGAAAGATCATTTTCTCGGAAGAGTGAACTGGCAAATCATATTAAAAAACATGCTGGTGAAAGGCCTTTTACTTGTGAGATATGTAAAAAGTCATTTTTCGATAAAAATACATTAACGAGTCATATTAGAATACACACTGGTGAAAAGCCTTTTACTTGCGAAATTTGTAAAAAATCATTTTCTCGGAAGAGTGCTCTTGTGACTCATGTAAAAACACACACCAGTGAAAGGCCTTTTACTTGCAAGATTTGTGAAAAATCATTTTCTAGGAATTATAGGCTGACGAGACATATTAAAATACACACCGGTGAAAAGCCTTTTACTTGCGAAATTTGTAAAAAATCATTTTCTGAGAAGAGTATTCTGGCAGTTCATATTAAAATTCACACCGGTGAGAGGCCCTTTACTTGTGAGATATGTGAAAAGTCATTTTCTGTGAAATATAAACTGGCGACTCATATTAAAATTCATACTGGTGAAAAGCCTTTTACTTGCAAGATATGTGGAAAGTCATTTGTTGAGAAATATAGATGGACGGCTCATAATAGAATACACACTGGTGAAAGGCCCTTTACTTGCGAAATCTGTAAAGAGTCATTTTCTCAGAAGAGTGAACTAAGGATTCATATGAGAACACATACCAGCGAAAGGCCCTTACTTGGAATTTGTAAAAATCATTTCTCAGAAGGTGGAGGATATGTCTAAAAACATACCAAAGGTCTTCTTTGTTGCGATGTTGAAAAATTTTTTTGGCAGGATAAAAATACCATACTGAAACACACACTGGTGAAAAACGTCGTTCTGCGAGGTTAGTAAAAAGTCATTTGGCTGTTCTTCAGGACTAAAGGAACATGAGAGTGTATACGCAGGATTTCGTTTATTCTTGTAAGTTGAGTTCGGATAAATTTAGGAACCTACGATGTGTAAGACGGCATATAAAAGCTGCATATTAAAAAACGGGTTTAACAATCAATTGGTCGAGATAAAATACAGCATTTCTTGTTAATTCGTTAAATTCTTTGACTGGCTTACGATGTGCAGAAATCATAATACGTATTATAGTGAAGGGTTGGAGCGAAGTACACCCACTTATACCTTTAATTCATTAATTTTTCTTATTTTAATTTTAATAATCGTTAAATATCAAACTTGAATAATTCGAATTCATTTCAGTTATTTGAATTCTGGCATTTTGGTAAATTATTTTATTTCTTTAAAAAAAAAAGTCCATTAGCATTATTTTGTGGGGAGTAATCAAAATCGCAGTTATTTTCAATAATTTACTTCTTGATGATTATTTTTTTGATTAAATGTTTTTAACAAATAATTTGCAGGGCGGTTCAATATTTCAACATTGCTAGTTTGACACCAAAATCCTGCTCGAAGGACCAAAGATGTGCGTGGATGTAAAACATTGAAGGAATTGACGCGCCTGGGTTCTTCAGGATTCGATATAAAATACAACGACTGCAATTAATTCTATATTTGTGTTTAAAGAACAGTAACAATTTGTACATAAACAGAATAACAGGAAATTTACTATAAACATGTTTGCATTTGCAGAATCTGTTTTTCTTTTGTTTCTTTATATTTTTCATAAAAAAAAAACATTCCATCCTGTACAACGCAGAGTATCGGCACACTCCTCACCACACAAAATATTAATTAATTCGGAATAGCCGTTTCAAAGGCTCACTGGGTCCTTATTTTCAACCGAGTTACCGAATAAAAAAAACGTGTGTGTAGATATACATAAATAAATATACACAGATACATACACGTTTAGAGATATTTGTACATATATACCCTCCTTTTTTTCTCGAGAGGAGGGATAGACAGGCATGGTAGAAGTAAGAAAAGTGTTTAGTTTTTCGTTCAGATTTATTCGGTAACTCGATTGAAAATGAGGGCCCAGCGTGTCTTTGAAACAGCTGTTCCGAATTAATTAATATTTTGTGTAGTGAGGAGTGTGCCGATACTCTGTGTTGTTTGTCATACTACCCCACAGTCTGCTATTATTATTGTACGATATCTGTTATAAAACAAAATTTTGATATTCCTTTTCTGCGTTGTGGTCATACAGATAAGATATTTATTATTATGTATCCATAATAGTGTACTTTAGGAAGTAAGTTGGTAGCCCGAGTATATTAAATTGGCTCCAAAAAAGACCGCGAAAAAGCAGTAATATAACACACCCTTCGTGATATGGCAAGGCGTCATGTTTTTATGTTCTTTTTGATTCATTTTATAAGTATTAAAGTGTTAGAAAGTTCTGTGGGTATTTTTTTGCCTCCATTCGGACATAGTATTTATAATACATTGCAGGTTTATCTACCCATTCTCATTAACCCTTGTCCTTGAAATATTTCACGTATAACAAAAAAGCATGATATCCAGGCAGCATATCTTGAATCAAAATTGTAAATGGTGGTTATTTTTGTTTTTATAATATATGAATGTGCCGTTATGCAAGTGTACAAAGGGTACTAGGAAAGCAATACAGCTTTATTTAATCTTTTCAAAATAATTTCCACCACAGTCTACATCTCTCTATCCTCCCAAACCAGTCCTTCAACCAGATCTGCCAAGTTTCACTAGGGATTAAGGCGCACTCGTTGTCCCAAGCTCTCAGAAGAACCTCATCACTGGGAGACCGCTTCCCCTTCAGCTTCATTTTCACATGCGGGAACAGTGCAAAGTCGCAGCGAGCAAGGTAATACACCCATGTCTCGGCACCTGTCACGATGTTATTCGCATATCGAGATTGTCCCTTATGAAACATTTTCAGCGTCCCCCGGCAGCATGTCACACGTTGAGTCATCTGCTCTTGTCAGACTATGCGGCACCCAGAGATAACAAAGCTTCCTCACGTGCAAATGATCATGTAGAATCGAACGAATTGCTGGTACATTTAGGCCTAAGGTATCCTCAATCTGCTGGTAGGTCACTTGCCTGTCTTCGTCAAGCATTTTCTTCACGGCAGTAATGTTTTCCTCCGTAACCGACGTTCGTGGTCTTCACGCCCTCTCAGCGTCCTCCAGGGTGAAATTTCCCCTTTGGAGTTCTCTACCACCTGAATATAGTCGTACGATGTGGACAAACATCAGCCAGTGCAAGAGTCATTTCTTCTAAGCACTGATCTACGTTTAAACCACGCACGAAGTTATACCGCAAAACTTCGAAGTTATACGCAAGCACTACATTATGAATTACGAATAATTTAGCCCACCGACTTGGCGCAGCGGTTACTGTGTCAGTAGGTACATATATGTCACAGCCTGCACCAACAGACTTCTGCGACACATGGTTACGTCATATTGCAAAATTTTCCTAGTATCCCTTGTATAATATACGTGGATATTGATGAATTATGGGGGTTTTTTTAAATATTTAATGAAGGGAAATAAAAAGCAGGTCCAATTGTCTTACAAATTCTATTAACTATCAGGCGACCAGTTTCGTGTTCGAAAATACATCATCAGGCCAGCTACGGGCACCATCATGAAAGAAAACAAGCAAATATACACAAGTGACCAGAAAATTGTAAAGATAATTGTAAAATTGCACCCTAGTGACATGTCAACCAATTAAAAAACGTTATGCAGTATATTATAACGATGAAATATTTCTAAATATTTGTTTCTGGTACAAATGATGAAGTATTCAATACTTGGTATTTGGTTCCACAACAGCTACGTAGTAATTACATAGGTACTAATCAATGATCATTAAAGCTGGCCACGAGCGGTACCGCGCAGTAGCGTAGAGTTGACCAGGCCTCGCGTTCCACTAGAGTTATTCTGCTAATAGAGATGTTTGCTGCCGCAAATAATTTCGCTCATCTTTTCAATAAAAATTAAATAACACGTGCTCAAACACTTACCATTTTAAAGAGTCCTCCGTGAAACACAGAGTGAATAATGTCTGTTAAATATCGCAACATTAGATAGTTTCAATGTTTTTTCGGCAAAACTAGTACGGCATGAGGAAAAAATGCGTTTATATGCAGAGAACGAACGTTTACATCTAGTGAAAGTAATATTTGCGTAAGTAAAATAATCTTTCAAATAATTTAACGATTCTGTTGACGCACCTTCACAAATGTGTCTTAATGTGCCAAAATCAGAATTTTTCTCAAAAACACTTTCAAATTTTCTAGAACAGAAACATTTTTTGCGTCTTCAATCGCGTATAGCTGTGCGTGAACATGTTGCACTATTTGTAGAGATTCTTCTAACGGCACCGTGGGATTTTGTAATTTTTCTATTGCATCTGCTAGCCCGAAGTAATTGTCGTGAATGATTTTTAAATCCATTTTAACCTGACTATCTTGAAATTTCGACTGGCTTTTCTGGATAGCGGCAGCTTCCTTTGTATCGAATTGTAAAACCACGTTCTTAATATTGTCAAATATTTATGATAATAAAACGCGGCCTGCAACCCATGTTCCCCAACGAGTTAGAATAGGTTCTGGTGGCTCTGGTATACGGGGGCACAGTCTGTGAAATTCGCGAATACGTTTCGGTGATTTGACAAATACTGCTTTGGTATGCGCTATTAAAGCGTCTACCTCAGGATAACATTTTCTGATACTACCCGCCACAAGATTGAGAGCATGAATTTTACACGTAATGTGTAACAAATTAGCAGAATGCTTTTTAAGAGACCGGCCTACAGAAAGCATGTTTGCAGCACCATCCTCACTAACATCAAGAGTTGGTTTGTTGAAAGTTCAAAATTGTCCAATGTATTTAACACTAACTTTGAAAGTACTCGGCAGTACACTGTTGTATTCGTTTGGAGACTAATAGAATTGAAGGTGCCGATTGATGAGGTTCCAATTTGCGTGCCATTACATTAAGACAGAATGTTTCTTCCGATCTGTTGTTTCGTCGACACATAACCACCATTTTTGATCTTTCAACTCCGATTTTATTTTTTGTTCAATATGTTCGCGCGCAGATGGCACAATTCTTCGTAACGATGTTCGACTTGGTAATTTGCACTTCGAATAGTTATACCAAAAGCAGATAAATGGTTCCTTGTCTAGTAAATTAAACGGTATATTACATGCCATAAACGTAACGCATAAATTAAATATAAATTTTTCATTGTCTCGTGCGCAATTTCTTTTTGAGACATGCTTTTCACTATTTACGTGTCGTAGACAATGTTGTCTGGACCAACACATTAACGGGATTTTACAGATTACACATTTAATTTTAGCACCTTCATATATTAAGTCTGGAATTTCTGCAATAAATTTTCGAAGTTTGTCCGACCGCGGTCGTTTTGCTGACGAAATCATAATTTTTCTAGGACAGATAAACAATTGCGCAAATGACCGGCAGCGAAAATGTCCGTACTGCTCCGCAGACGAAGTAATACTACCGTTCCTCTCGGTTCGAACTGATTCTACGCCGATGCGCGATACCGCTCGTGGCCAGCGTTAATGATCAGTAATCATAGTTTAAGGCTCGATTACATTGGGCAAGTTTACTAGCTACAAGCCGGCAAGAAAAGTAGCTAGCGAGTCATAGCCTTGTTAGTAGTGTGCAAGTTAGCTAGTG
Organism: Dynastes maya; assembly: GCA_029619315.2. Taxonomy (NCBI): domain Eukaryota; kingdom Metazoa; phylum Arthropoda; class Insecta; order Coleoptera; family Scarabaeidae; genus Dynastes; species Dynastes maya. The sequence goes on from JAROYE020000003.1 coordinate 1,409,391, forward strand.
AACTTGATTACATTGGGCGAGTTTATTAGCAGCTATTGAATTCGCCGGCTTGTAGCTAGCAAACTCACCCAATGCAATCGAGTCTTTACGTTCTATCAGAACGCATGTTGTGGTCAGTGTGTAATCAGTTCGTATCTGTTAGAACCTTGTTGCAAGAAACCAAATTTCCCGCTGCTTTGGAGTAGTTTTGCCCCGTAGGTTCGATGGCGCGACTGTCATAGATTTTATTACAACAAAAAAGTACCCTTAGATTATGCGCCCTGGAGGAGAGGCGATATAGTATGGTTATAGTTCGGTCTAGTTAAGGTATACAGTTAAATATGGGTACAGAATATAATGAGTCGTATGAACGTTACAATAATAACTTTCAAGAATACAGTAGCGACGCAGATATTAAATTAGAAGATTCTATAGTTCAAACGGGAGATTTTTTTGATTCAAAAGCAGGAATATCTATGATAAGCGACAACATCCTAGCACAAGGTGTCTTATCGGAAAACATTAAAGTTGAAAATTTGGACGAGCAATTAAACAAAGATATTGGTAGCGCTGAGAGCTGTGAAAAATATAATAATGACGCGGACATTAAATTAGAAGATTTTATAATTCAAACGGAGGATTTTCTTGATTCAAAAACAGGAATATCTTTGATAAGTGACCACAATGTAGCACAAGATGTCTATTTATCTCAGCTCAACAATAGTGCTGTTTGTATGCAATGTGGAAAATCGTTTGAAGGGAAAAGCACACTACGTCAACATCTTAGGAGGGTACATTTTACCAGGAAGGTTCACTCGTGTAGTTATTGTAAGCGGACATTTCGTTGCAAAATTGATCTGACGAGACATATTAGAACACATACCGGTGAGAAACCCTTTACTTGCAAAATTTGTAAAAAATCATTTTCTCGGAAGACTACACTGGCGACTCATATTAGAATGCATACCGGTGAAAGGCCCTTTACTTGTGAAATATGTGAAAAGTCATTTTCGGAGAAATGTATATTGATGACTCATATTAAAATACACACTGGTGAAAAGCCTTTTACTTGCGAAATTTGTAAAAAATCATTTTCTCAGAAGAGTAGTCTCGTGACTCATAGTAAAAAACACACCGGGGAAAGGCCTTTTACTTGCAAAATTTGTGAAAAATCATTTTCTGGGAAACATAGACTGACGAGTCATATTAAAATACACACTGGTGAAAAGCCTTTTACTTGCGAAATTTGTAAGAAATCATTTTCTGAAAAGAATAGACTGGCAACTCATATAAAAATGCATACGGGTGAAAGGCCTTTTACTTGCGAGATATGTGGAAAGTCATTTTCTCAGAAATATAGATTGACAACTCATATTAAAATACACACTGGTGAAAAGCCTTTTACTTGCGAAATGTGCGAAAAGTCATTTCCTGAAAAATATAGACTGATGAATCATATTAAAACACACACTGGTGAAAAGCCTTTTACGTGCGAAATTTGTAAGAAATCATTTTCTGAGAAGAGTAGACTAGTACCTCATATTAAAATGCATTCCGATGAGAGGCCTTTTACTTGCGAGATATGTGAAAAGTCTTTTTCTGAGAAATATAGACTCGGGGCGCATATTAAAATACATAGCAGTGAAAAGCCTTTTACTTGCGAAATTTGTAAGAAATCATTTTCTCGGAAGAGTGAACTTGCAACTCATATTAAAAAACACACTGGTGAAAGGCCTTTTACTTGCAAGATATGTGAAAAGTCATTTTTTCGGAAATATACCCTGACGACTCATATGAAAACACATACTGGTGAAAAGCCTTTTTCTTGCAAAATTTGTAAAAAATCATTTTGTCGGAAGAGCGTACTGGCAACTCATATTAAAATACACACCGGTGAAAAGCCATTCACTTGCGAGATATGCGAAAAGTCGTTTTCTGTGAGATATAAACTGACGACTCATATGGAAACACATACTGGTGAAAGACCGTTTACTTGCGAAGTTTGTAAGAAATCATTTTCTCAAAAGGGTGGACTGATAAGTCATATTAAAACACATCCCGATGAAAACCCTTTGTAAAATATCATTTCATCACAGGGATGGACTGATGACTCGTATTAAAATACACACCGGTAAAAAGCCATTTCCATGCAAAGTTTGTAACAAGTCATTTTGTGCAAAAGATTGATTAAATACATATATTGAAACGCACGCTGGTGAAAAGTGTAGTACTACGAAGTCTGCAAAGCTGTTCTTCAGGATTAAAGGACATGAGAGTGAATACGTAGGATTTCCCTTATTCTTGTAAGTTGTGTTCGGCTAAATTTAAGAACCTACAAAGTGTTAGACGGCATATAAAGCTGCAAAAGAAAAAGGGTTTAACAATCTATTAATCGAGATGAAATATAGGGTGTTTTGTTACTTCGTTAAATTCTCCGATTGACTTTGGACACGCAGAATTGCCCGTACCTCCGAATGATGGTCAACGAATTAACGATTTATATCCACATTAACCGAAAGCTTGTGTTCTTGCTATTTGGGCAATATTGTTAAATGTTATATTGTATTTTAAATATCGCGCGCAACGCATTTACTTCTGGCGCACATCTTGTACTTAAGATGTAGCAATACGTGATACAAGTACAGAACGGTGTAAAAAACCGTTATGTAGAAAACACAAGCATTTCAATCATCATAATTAATATTTAGTAGAAATTCTGGTTATTATAATCGGAAACCACTTCCACAACATACAAATATCATCCGCATATGCAATTACTCGTGTCTTTTTTTTATAAAATAATAATAATACGTATAGTGGGGAATTGGTGTGAAGTGCACTTACACCTAATTCATTAATTTTTATTATTTGAATTTCAATATTCATTAAATATCAAAATTTAATACTTTTTGCATTTTAGTAAATTATATTGTTAATTCTTTATTTCTTAAAAAAAAAAAAAGGATTCCATTAATATTACTTTGTAGGGGATAATCAAACTTACAAATTATTTTCAATAATTTCTTGATCTTATTTTTGTTTTTAAATGTCTTTACCAAATAATTTGCAGGCTGTTTCAATATTCCAATACTGCTGGATCGGCACGAAGGACCAAAGATGTGCGTGGATGTAAAGGATGAAAGGAATTGACGCGCCTGGATTCATCAGGATTCGATATAAAGTACAACGACTACAATTGATTCTGTATTTATATTTTAATAAGAGTAACAACTTGTACTTAAACAGAATAACAGGAAAGTTAATATAAACATAAAGGTGTGCTGGCTAGAGTTGCATGCACCATTTTACTCGATGAACCGTAACCGCCCTATTCATAGTTCTTCCTCAAGGTCTATTTTGCCTTAAGCATTCCTTTATATAGAAATTTGTGTTTCATAGAACATATTTCTCACTTAAGGTCACCTTGGATAAGAAAAATCTTAAGGTAGTTCCTCAGGTACCTTAAGTACACCTTGACAAATTACTTGATAGGGCGTTTCAGATCATGTTTGTTGTTATCGGTGTACAAAGTTACGTTTTTGGTTAATTTAGTTATATTTAATATATATAATTTGTTTAATTACTAGATTTTTTTGTATGAATAGTGTGGTACTTGTATGTATTAAATTTTTTATTGATTTTTATATTCTTTTGATATTTTAAATAATGGGTTGGTAAACTTAGGATATAAAGATACAATACGCAATGTATTGACGGTTCTTTTGATTATATTGATATCAATACGGGCACTTTTTAAATTTCGCGGATTTAAGTTGGTAGTTCCGACAATAAACGCCATACGCCAATTTCTTAACGTAATACCAATGAAACCATGCTAATATCGAAACGATATTAGCCTGGTTTCATCTTTCCTGATACAGTACAGACTCTTTAATTCGAACATCCAGTAATCCGAAATAACGTAGCTGAAACCGATGGTTCGAACAAAACTCTATAATTCGAACAAAGTGCGGTTTAACGAACGTCGTTCGGATTGTAGACTCAGCTGACAAAGTAAAAGTACCGTTAGAAACAACGCGTGGTTAGCTTTATGTGGGTAATTCCCCGGCAGTTTCGGGGAAATCCCGAAAGTATCATTCTTAGTTGGAATGTCACTACCGTGCAAACATCTCGCAAAAAAAGAAAACACCACACGTTAACTCTATTGCAAAAAGTAGAAATTCTAAATAAATTAGATGAAGGTGGATCGGCATCCCAATTATCTAAAAGTTATAACTTCGGAAAATCTACTATTACGGATATTAAGAAACAAAGAGAAAATTTTTAACTTTGTCGCTTCTACTTTTGAAAACGGACCCGGAGGAAGAAAAACGCTGAAATCATCTGAACATCCTAATATGGAAAGCGCCCTTTATACTTGGTTTTTACAACAGCGTGCTAGAGGTACCCCGATTTCTGGAGACATGCTATGTGAAAAGGCTAAGTTTTGTTTCTGTGAAGCTACATATTAAGGACTTTAACGCCGGTTGTGGGTGGTTGCAGAAGTTCAAAAAGAGACATGGAATTCGCTAATTAAGTGTTTCGGGAGAAAAGCTGTCTATATTACATCTGCAGGTGGTGTGAGATATGTAAATGAGGGTGATGGACCTGAAGGGTGGAGAAACATAACTCAACCACCAAGTGTCACCATAGATTGAAGCAACATACCCACTAATATCTGCTGTATGTCATTTACAGCAGGAAATATATTTGAAACAACTGCAGAAGAAAATAATTTCATATTTACTTTGGTTCCACACCTGTCCTGTACTGGCTGACCAGTTGTTCTTCAGTTTTATTGTATTCTTCAAGGGTCACAAATTTAATGTCTATGTTAGAATATGATCTGATGTGACCATTCAAACAGTTGCCTTGCAATAATTTGGCCCTCATAGGGTCTTTGTAGGCTTGCTCTGGCTGCTAGTCTTTTTACTGTGGCCCTCACCCCATCGCATGGGCCCCTTCCATGTGCTGTTGCTGCAAAATGCCATTCAGCTTCAGCTCCAAAATCTTGCTTGTGATTACAGAAGTTAATAAGGTTTTTTATTTTTGTATCGGGCCACAGAACCGTTCGAAGATAGAATATTTTTTTGGAAAGTCTTTGAAACTTACTTTTCAGATATTCCATCAACTTTGCCTGGAATAGATAGACGGAAGTAGTGTTGTGGTTGAGGCAGTCTGATATTATCACAAAATTGAAATGTTCGATTTCTTCATCTTTAAAATACACCATAAAAGGGCGAATGGTTGCCTGACTATGTGACCAATGACATCACTGTGCATCATCTTGTAAAATGGAAGAATAGTTCTCGGAAAAGTCACAAATGACAGCCGCCTCACATTCCAGGAGAATTTCCTTGATATGTCTTAGAATGCACTTTGTTCTTTTGCCGTGAAGTGATGACAAAGTAAAACAGGAAGTTTTTCACAAAATAGATAAACAAATTCACTAGCCGCTTTTTGAATTATTTCCAAGTTACATCGATCCACACAGATGCACTGTCCGTATGTGACAGTCTCAATTGCATTGTCTTTAAATGCTTTTTTCAAAAGTGCTCTAATCCTTTCGGTACCTGGACATGAAACACAATTTGAAAAGAAACAGTCAATTGATGGTGGGCTGCAAACCATCATTTGCAGATAGCCCTTGTACGTTTTAATTTCACCATCCGTCATTGAACTTATTCTCGAGTTTTCAAACATAAGCTTCACATTCTGATGAGTGGTGCACACGCAGACTGAATGTGTTTCACTCTGGCCTGCCAGCACACAATTTTTAGGCCTAGGTTCAACCAACTTAGAGAATCCTACTTTTACACTTGGACAGTTTTCTTGGAGAACTCTATATGCTCCCTTTAAATTATTAAGCATCTTTTTGAAACATGTACTTTACCACCTGTCACTGATATGAAGTCCTTCATCGCTGGCATCATTCTGTTAATTTTGTCATTTTCAAAGAATCCTTTAACAATACCAACAATATGATTTGGCAGAATTTTCCCTGGTTTCAGATCAGGACTAGACAAGGCACCCTTGTTTTTTCTCAACAGTGTTTTGGCTTGTCGTGCTAAGTAGTAGGGCTGGAAATTCCTGCATTACCTTCCTCACACTCCAACTGTCAGGCACAAGAGTCAACAGCTGAAGCTTCTTCTTTCTACTAGCGAAGCTGCTGTACACCTCCTTTACATGTTTAAAGAACTCATCTTGTGAATCACCATCCTCATCATCAGTACATGCATTCACCAGCAGTTTCCGCTCGACAGCCGCATTGATTCTGTTAGCCTTCTCAGTGGAGTAACTTTTGAATTGCATCCTCTTTTTGTCTACAGGTGAGTCTTCCATCTCTAAAAGACAGCTGTCAAGAGACGTCAGAGACTCAGATTCATTTGAAAAAGGTATATCAGTGGGTGCTTTTTCTATATCAGTATCAAACTGACTTTCTTCATGTACATAGCTAGTTCCAGGTAAATTTTCTCTGTATTTTTCATCTTTATCAGATCTTTCCTACAACTGTCACAGACTTTGAATAACTTAGGTGTTCTCGGAATAAAGTCGCACGTCAAACCTTTTCTCGTATGGGATTATGCTTACTAAAAGGGTTAAAACAATCCATTTTTACTATTTTCTTGCAGGTCCGGTAGCCAAAAAATGGGTTGTGTTTTAAACACAATAATAATTTATTATCATCACAGGAACTGTCAAGAAATGAACTTCCTACAAGCAACTCTGATGCTACACTGGCTATAAATGAGTGGTCTTTGTCTGCTTGACCAATCAGCTTCCACCTTGTGAAAGGGGATTTCCCTGAAGATAAAAAGGGGAATCTCCTGTAAATTCATACTTGTAGACCAATCAGCTTCAGTTTTCTTTTAAAAAGGGATTTACAAACATGGTTGATTGATTTTCTACCAGAGCAGGGCTGGTCTTTACATCCCTAACACTGAAGCTTAATAGGTTATTGTATTATTCCTGCTTCGGTTTTGTTTTACTTAAAGAGGTTAGTTCCCGCAATCAGGTTTAACAGCCTATGTAGTAAATCTTTCTCCATTGGTAGTTCAATTGTGCTTCGCATAGCGAATCTGCGTTGAGCTAGCGCTGCACATTCGAAAATAATGTGAGAGGCTGTTTCCTCCTCCTCATTGCAAAGTCTACATAAGGGCTCATCTTTGTAGATCCCCATCTTATGCAAGTGGCCTCTCAAACAGCCATGTCCTGTTAATAGACATGTTGCTGCTCTAAGCTGTATCTTGTTTAATTCAAGCAGGTCAGCAGTCAGATGTTGCGACGGTCTTCCATCATCCGTTTGCTGTGCTTTTGTCCAGCTGCATGTTTCCAATTTAATTGGTGTTGTGTTATAATCCACTCATTAATTGCACCACGCACTGCACTCTTGGTAATACCTAGACCCGGTTCAGGGCCTATATAATTCATTTTTGAACCTTCCCTCGCTAGCTGGTCTGCAATTTCATTGCCCGCTATGCCCCTGTGCCCTGGCACCCACACCACGGTGACCTTGTTGTGTTTAGACAGAGCCATTAGGGTTTGCAGGCACTCCCATACTAGTTTGGAGGTTATGCGATAAGATGCTAGTGCCTTTAAGGCTGCCTGACTGTCAGAGAGAATGCACATCCTCTCACCCTGCGGTCGCCGACGCAGACTCTCCCACGCGCAGGTTTGTATAGCATACATTTCTGTTTGAAATACCGTGGTGTATCGCCCAAGTGATACACATACTTTGTATCCCTGGTTTTCCTCATATACACCAACGCCAGATGTAGTGCCCGTTTTGGACCCATCTGTGTACCAGACTAGTGTTCTTGGTTTTCTCCCCTCTCCATCCCTCCATTCTTCCCAATTCAAGAAAACTTTGAAAGGTTTGTCATAGGAGATCCTGGAGATTGTTGTATCACTACCCATATCATAGATAGGGTTTGTTACTACTGCTTCTATTCTGGTGTGCCCAGATCCACTGTGGGATCTCCAGTTGCTAGTATTTTTCAGTCTGTATGCCCCCATTCTGGCTTCTCCCTTGATATAAATCTCAAGAGGAAGTAGGTTTAGCATGGTTTCCATAGCAGCTGTTGGAGTGCTTTTAATAGCTCCTGTTATAGAAAGACATGCCAGTCTCTGAATTTTCGAGAGACTTATTATCGCATGCTTCTGTGTGATCTTAGGCCACCAAACCAGGCAGCCATAAGTTATCATGGGTCTTACCACTGTAGTGTACAGCCAGTACGTCATATGTGGTTTGAGTCCCCATGTTTTCCCAACTGTTCTACGGGTTGTCATTAACACCCTCTTACATTTGTCGGTCATTTTTTGTAAATGTGAGTTCCAGTTCAGTTTAGAGTCCAAGGTTACACCTAAGTACTTAGCCTCCTGACTGATCTGTACTACTTCGTTGCAAAGAATCGGCTCCCTTAAACCGTCCAATTTCCTTCTCTTAGTGAAGGGTACAAGTGCAATTTTTCCAGGATTTACTCTAAGGTTCTCCTTCTTGCACCATACTTCTACCGACATGGTAATATAAGGTAGTCATTGCATTTCATTCACTTTATAATGTCCTACACACTGCATAGCAAAATTAGTAATTTAAAAATAAAATTTTACTAGGTTAGGTACATTATTGAAAAAACATGTGTATTTCTGATGCCCTGTATCTCCTGATCCCATTGAGATCCCATGATGGACTTTTGCTATATGTATTTAGACATTACAAACTAATTTTGATAATTTTTTGAATTTTTTAAAATTGCCATACTTTGAGAAATTCAAATTTTAACACATTGAGTGCCGCGGGGGACATACCGTGTCCCCCAATTTGTACGCAATCTAAGACGAGTTGGGGCCGTGGGGGAAATGCGGTGTCTGCCGAGACCAAAATTATTTAGCCACATCGGACAAAGTCTACGCGACATCATATCAATGCATTTCTCACGCGAACCGGTGGCAGATGACTTAGACAGTCTGGTAGTATACTCGGCCTGGGTGTTTTATACGTTTGTGGGCATTTTTATGGAAGGAGGTAGGAGGTAAAATGAAATATCGTTTACTCACTGAAAACTTTATTTTATAATTTTGATGAATGGGTAACGAAGAAACAATCTAAACAAAAATATTTGTTGCAACTGTTGCACTTATACTTTGTCTTAAATGCTTTATTTTTTGCTACGGATCTTCCGGAAAGAGCTGCGACATGAACATAACATTGAACACACGACCTCCTATCACTACTCTGCTTAAGTCTGTGATCTGAAGATCCACAAGCCCCAACCACATTAGACAACCAATAAAGCACCCCATTTCAGTTTTATCTGTATCTTTCCAATTTTTAATGCGAGACATTGGAGTTGATTGTTTCGCTTTTTCATTTTGAGCGTACAGATTTGTCCGAGTGACAAAAAGCTCAAATATTTCGTCAGTAATCATTACTTTGTAAAAGTAAGGCGACTTTTGATACATATCATAAACAAATGGTAAAATTTCAGGATGCTGTTCGGTGAACTGAAATCATTTGAGAAATCTTGTTAGTGGTGACCAATTTATGACATCATGCCTGCGTTCATTCAACGTGTTTATATCCTGTTCATCATTCTCACAATAATTGCTATATTGCACAATTACTTGCTCTATAATCTCATCAATTCCGTCCGGGTCATCAAAATTTGGATGTGGTGATGTTGTTTCAGTTACATTATTATCTGTTGGTACTTGTTCAGCCGATGTAGAAACTGCAGGAGTAAGAGATGTCGCAACATCAGATCTAGCCTGGCCGATTTTTACAGTTTGTGATGTAAAAGACAATCAAATTTTTCTGGGTCACCGTTAGAAGAACTTGAAGTGTCTGATGGTTCGTAATCACATACGTCGGGTGAAAAATCTTCATCGGCAGATAAAATATCATCCTACAGTTTCTGTAGCCTTTCCTGTTCCTTTTCGTAGAGTTTTTCTAAAGCCTTTCTTAAACTTGCGTGCGTAAATATTCCTCCATCGCTGTTTCTGCCATGATCCAATATCGACAGTAATCAAATTATATTTTTGTAATTAAAAAATTGGGATCTTGAAGTAGCTGGAGCTTACATCACTACGTGCTTGTCGTCGAG